>JAVKPL010000477.1:0-14934 GCA_032173675.1 Gastrolobium villosum
TTCAGGTTACAATCAAATAGCCTTGGCTCCCCAGGACCAGCCTAAACGTACATTTACCTGTCCCTATGGCATTTTTACCTTTAGGAGAATGCCCTTTGGGCTGTGCAATGCACCAGCCACCTTTCAAAGGTGCATGATGGCCATTTTTACTGATATGATAGAACAATTTGTAGAAGTCTTCATGGATGATTTCAGTGTATTTGGGGATTCTTATGAGGAGTGCCTCATCAATTTGGGAAAAGTTCTTGAGAGATGTGAAGAGACAAATCTTGTCTTAAATTGGGAAAAATGTCATTTTATGGTAAAAGAAGGTATTGTGTTAGGGCATAGGATCTCCAAAGCTGGATTAGAGGTTGATAAAGCCAAAATAGACCAAATTGAGAAATTACCACCCCCTGTTAACATTAAAGGGATAAGATCTTTCCTTGGACATGCTGGATTTTATAGGAGGTTCATCAAAGATTTTTCAAAAATTTCTAAACCTCTTAGTCATTTACTTGAAATCAACATTCCTTTTCATTTTGATGAGGCTTGTTTAAAAGCTTTGAGGAACTAAAACAGAAATTGATTTTTGCTCCCATCATCATAGCTCCTGACTGGTCACTGCCTTTTGAGTTAATGTGTGATGCTAGTGACTGGGCAATAGGAGCTGTTTTAGGACAAAGAAAAAATAGAGTTTTCCACTCTATTTATTATGCCAGCCGTACCTTAAATGGAGCCCAGTTGAACTACACAGTAACTGAAAAGGAATTGTTAGCTGTAGTGTTTGCCTTTGACAAATTTAGATCCTACCTGGTAGGCACCAAGGTCACTGTGTATACTGACCATTCTGCCATAAAGTATTTGGTGGAAAAGAAAGATTCCAAACCTAGATTAATTAGGTGGGTCCTTCTCCTTCAAGAGTTTGATATGGAGATTAAAGATAGGAAAGGGACTGAAATCAAGTGGCTGGTCACTTGTCCAGGCTTAATGAAGGACAAACTGACAAGTTGAAAGTTGAGCAAGCTATTAGGGAGACTTTTCCTGATGAGCAGCTATTTGTGGTAGCCACAAAAACAACCCCTTGGTATGCTGATTTGGCTAACTATTTAGTTAGTGGGGTGTTGCCTAAAGAATTGAGTTACCAACAAAGGAAAAAGTTGGTACATGAGAGCAGGTTTTATCTGTGGGATGAACCTTACATGTTTAAAAAATGTGTGGATCAAATCATTAGGAGGTGTGTTGTGGAGGAAGAAAAGGAAGAAATTTTACAGCAATTCCATGATTCGCCATATGGTGGGCATTTTGGTGGTATGACGACAGCAGCAAAGGTGCTGCAATCTGGTTTTTATTGGCCCACCTTATTTAAAGATGCCAATCTATATGTCCACAAATGTGACAGATGTCAAAGGACTGGAAATGTTTCTAGAAGGCATGAGATGCCTTGGAAACCAATTTTGGAAATTGAAATCTTTGATGTCTGGGGCATAGATTTTATGGGTCCTTTCCTCCATGGATCTGTCACATTTGTGGACATATAAATTGGCATCTTTAAATAAGGTGGGCCAATAAAAACCAGATTGCAGCACCTTTGCTGCTGTCCTCATACCACCAAAATGACCACCATATGGTGAATCATGGCATTGCTGTAAAATTTCATCCTTTTCTTCCTCCACAACACACCTCCTAATGATTTGATCCACACATTTTTTAAACATGTAAGGTTCATCCCACAGATAAAACCTACTCTCATGCACTAGCTTTTTCCTTTGTTGGTAACTCAACTCTTTAGGCAACACCCCACTAACTAAATAGTTAGCCAAATCAGCATACCATGGGGTTGTTTTTGTGGCTACCACAAATAGCTGCTCATCAGGAAAAGTCTCCCTAATAGCTTGCTCAACTTTCAACTTGTCAGTTTGTCCTTCATTAAGCCTGGACAAGTGATCAGCCACTTGATTTTCAGTCCCTTTCCTATCTTTAATCTCCATATCAAACTCTTGAAGGAGAAGGACCCACCTAATTAATCTAGGTTTGGAATCTTTCTTTTCCACCAAATACTTTATGGCAGAATGGTCAGTATACACAGTGACCTTGGTGCCTACCAGGTAAGATCTGAATTTGTCAAAGGCAAACACTACAGCTAACAATTCCTTTTCAGTTACTGTATAGTTCAACTGGGCTCCATTTAAGGTACGGCTGGCATAATAAATAGAGTGGAAAACTCTATTTTTTCTTTGTCCTAAAACAGCTCCTACTGCCCAGTCACTAGCATCACACATTAACTCAAAAGGCAGTGACCAATCAGGAGCTATGATGATGGGAGCAGAAATCAATTTCTATTTTAGCTCCTCAAAAGCTTTTAAACAAGCCTCATCAAAATGAAAAGGAGTGTTGATTTCCAAGAGATGACTAAGAGGTTTAGAAATTTTTGAAAAATCTTTGATGAACCTCCTATAGAATCCAGCATGACCAAGGAAAGATCTTATTCCTTTAATGTTAACAGAGGGTGGTAATTTCTCAATTTGATCTATTTTGGCTTTATCAACCTCTAATCCAGCTTTGGAGATCCTATGCCCTAACACAATACCTTCTTTTACCATAAAATGGCATTTTTCCCAATTTAAGACAAGATTTGTCTCTTCACATCTCTCAAGAACTTTTCCCAAATTGATGAGACACTCCTCATATGAATCCCCAAATACACTGAAATCATCCATGAAAACTTCTACAAATTGTTCTATCATATCAGTAAAAATGGCCATCATGCACCTTTGAAAGGTGGCTGGTGCATTGCACAGCCCAAAGGGCATTCTCCTAAAGGCAAAAATGCCATAGGGACAGGTAAATGTAGTCTTTGGCTGGTCCTCAGGAGCCAAGGCTATTTGATTGTAACCTGAATAGCCATCTAGAAAACAGTAATACTCTTTACCAGCCAATCTATCCAGCATTTGGTCTATAAAAGGCAAGGGAAAATGGTCCTTTCTAGTGGCTTTGTTGAGTTTTCTGTAATCCATACAGATCCTCCAACCAGTAACAGTCCTAGTGGGTATTAATTCTTTTTTTTCATTTTCTACAACAGTGATTCCACCCTTTTTAGGAACACATTGCACTGGGCTGACCCAATTACTATCAGACACGGGATATATGATCCCAGCATCCAACCACTTAATGATCTCTTTTTTAACAACCTCCTTCATAATTGGGTTAAGCCTCCTTTGTTGTTCTCTGGAACTGCTGGTTGGGTCAGTGAAAAGGATTTTATGCATACAATAAGAAGGATTAATGCCTTTTATGTCTGCTAAAGACCATCCTATAGCTTTCTTAAAGTTTTTCAACACAGCCAATAGTTGCTCTTCCTCAGAAACAGTGAGCAGGTTGGAAACTATAACAGGCAAAGTGTCTTTTTCTCCTAAATAAGCATACCTAAGATGATTAGGCAAAGGCTTGAGCTCTAACACAGGTGGTTCTTCAATTGAGGGTTTGGGAATCTTTAACCCTCTCTTGGCAAGTTCTAAAGACTCAAAATTTTTATTCTTCCAAACCACATCAGTTCTAGAATTTAACCACTTAACCACTTCCTCTGAATCATCTTGACTGATTTCTAGATCTTCAAAACCAGAATTTCTTGTAAAGTCTAAAGTAGACTCCTGTATGAATTTATCCTTGACTACATAGTCAATGATGTCCATCCTTGCACAATCCTCAATATCCCTTGGATATTTCATGGCCTTTAAGATATTGAATTTAACTTGCTCTCCATTCACATTCATTGCTAATTCTCCCTCTTTAACATCTATAACAGCCCCACCAGTGGCTAAGAAAGCCCTTCCCAAAATAATTGGAACCTCTCGATCTTCCTCATAATCCAAAATAATAAAGTCAGCAGGTAGAATGAATTTATCTACCTTTACCAAGACATTCTCAATTTTTCCTTCAGGATAAACTAGAGACCTATCAGCCAACTGTAAAGTGACAGTGGTGGGGTTAGGTTCTCCTACCTTCAACTTTTTGTACACACTCAAAGGCATCAAATTGATACTAGCACCTAAATCACACAATGCCCTGCCTATGTAATGATCTCCTATGGTGCATGGAATTGTAAAACTCCCAGGGTCTCCTAGTTTAGGAGGTATCTTGCTAAGCAGATATTGACTGCTCTCTTGTGTAAGAGCAACAGTCTCAAACTCTTCTAGTCTCCTTTTTCGTGAAAGAATTTCTTTCATGAATTTCACATAAGTGGGCATTTGTTCTAATGCATCCACAAATGGAATGTTGACATGCAACTGTTTCAGGAGATCTAGAAATTTCCTAAACTGAGTGTCTTGCTTCTGTTTTTGTAACCTTTGAGGAAAAGGTGGTGGAGGTCTTTTTGAGGTAACTGGAGTTTCCTCAATTGGCTTAGATGCTTGATCCTGTTGTACAGGTTTTTCTATTAGGATATCCTCTAAAGATGGTTCAGGTTGAGTCTGAATCACTGGTTCAAACAGAATAGGCACAGGATCAATAGGTGCAGTTCCTTGGGAACTGTCCTGGGCATCATGTGGGTGAACAGTTTCAGAAGTTAATTCTTTCTTTCTCTGAGATTTTTCAGCTTCCTTTTTTAATGTGGAAGGCCTAACCACAGCTTCTGGTTGATTTACAGATTTACCATTCCTAAGTTCTATCCTGAGACATTGTTCCTTGTTTTTCTTAGGCTCTTCAGTGTTACTAGGCAAAGAACCAAGAGGTCTGCCATTCAGAGTGTTTGCTAAATGACCTAGTTGAGACTCTAAATTCCTCAAAGATGCAGGAATACTCTGTACTACAGCTTCCAAACTGTTTTGCTTAGTTTCATTTTTTGCTAAATATTCCCTTAATAAGGCTTCCAGGGAAGAAGTTGAAGAAGGAATGGTTTCACCAGTTTGGGATTGAGGGAATGGGACAGAAGTTTGAGTAGGAGTTGGCCTGTGCATTTGTTGGAAATTTTGTTGGGGAAAGGGTGGTCTGGGTGGAGCATTAGAGGGCCCAGCTTGCTGTCCTTGCCCTTGAAAGTATTGAGGCTGCTGGTTCTGCCTCCAATTTTGATTAAAATTGTTAGAGAAATTATTTTGGTTCCTATTTTGGTTGCCATTTTGGTTGCCCACATAATATACAGATTCAGGATTTGATGGGCAGTTTTCAAACATGTGAAGCCCTCCACAAAAAACACATGTTTCTCCTGTGTTCACTGCATTAACTTGGGGTACTGGGTTTTGAGGTTAAGACAATTTTGCCTCAATGGCTTGACCTTGATTTTTCACTAAAGTTGTTAGTGCATCAAATTTGGCTGAAAGAACAGTTACAGTATCAAGCTCATGTAAACCAGCTACTCTTCTTGACTGATTTCTATCCTCAGGCCATTGAGCATAATTCTGAGTCATTTGTTCCAATAACTCATGGGCTTGGTTAAAGGACATTGACATAAACATGCCATTGGCAGCAGAATTTGCTAAGGCTCTGTTTTGGGTATTTAGGCTGTTGTAAAAAGTTTGCAAAACTGCCCAAGGTGGCAAGCCATGGTTGGGACATTGCTTAAGGAGGATTTTAAATCTTTCCCAGACATCTACAAGGGTCTCACCATCTTTTTGCATAAAATTGGTGATGTCACATCTGATTTGCACTATTTTATTAGAAGGGAAAAATTTCATAATGAATTTTTCAGCCAGAGAATGCCAATCTGTTATGGAATTGGATGGAAGGGAGTTCAACCACTCTTTGGCTTTATCAACCAAAGAGTGAGGGAAAAGCTTCAATCTCAGCACATCATCTGAGACATTTGGAATCCTAAAAGTATTAGCCACCTCTAGGAAATTCCTAAGGTGCTTGTGTGGATCATCCATCAAATGTCCATGGAATTGCCCCATATTTTGAAGCATAGTGAACATTACAGGTTCAAGCTTAAAGGGCATTCCATTGATAGGTTGGGCAATACTAGGATCTAACTCATCTAAGACTGGTATGATAAAGTCCATCATGGACCTATCATTGTCATTTATGAGCTGATTCTGGATCCTCTCAGGTCCTTCCTCATTTCCCTCTCCTTCATTTTCCATTTCTTCAAACTCAGGGTTTGGAATGTTCCTATTAGTTCTCTGGGCTCTTCTCCTAAGCCTAAAAGTTCTCTCTGGTTCAGGGTCAAATGCCACTAAGAAAGGGTGTGGAGTTGCACTAATGCACCCTTTTCAAACTAAAAAGAAAAAATAAACAAGCAAACAAACAAACAAGAACCTGCAAACAGAAAAGTCCCAAGCAATTTATGATCAAACAGAGGTAATAAGCAGGAACTACTACAAACAGAATCAAGGAAACAATAGAAACAACTACTAAATAAGAATCCAAATGACTAAACTAAAAACAGCAAACAGAATTTATGCTGAAATAGCAATCACTAAAAGAAACTTGATCAGAAAAATGCTTCGATCCCCGGCAACGGCGCCAAAAACTTGTTGGTAATTTGCTACAATGTGCAAATACACGCGCAAGCATACGCGACAACAAGTAATATAGGGCTTTTAAGAGTCCCAAATATCGTTCCCTCAAGGATCTTTTGCAAATTTTCTAACTTAACTAATTAGTGATTGTAAATCAGCACACACATTAGAAATAAAATCAAAGTAAAGATCATGATTTGGAATTTCAGTTATGAACAGAAACAGATTTAATGCCAACAATTTTTCTTTTTATAAGAAGGAATTAAAATCTAGGAATTAAGAAAGTTATGGTGATCAAAAATGCTATAGAAAAGTTTGTGAAGAAAAATAGGTTGAGTTCAGTCCCCCTTCCCCACAGCCTTCGAATGAGTGCTAAAAACAATTTCTTAAAATCAATTCCCATGTGTTGAACTTTCTCTTGCTGCTTTTAATCTCTTAAAAACATTATTATCATTTACCTTCAATTTACACATCTCTGTGCTAAAAGAAGGAACGAACAATAAATCCAATCAACACATCATGGAGGCTGTTCTCATCTCTGAGTAACACCCCTTGAGAACTTTCACCCTCAAGTCCATGATGTCCAACATAGTTCTGGCTTTAGTCATTTCTCAATGACTAAATCCTGGAATAATATCCTATAATCAGGCCTCAAAAATAGGATAGGGTAAAATTTTAACACAACGAAGAACAAAATGAAAGCAATTTTAAACAACTGAGATTTACACAAATTCAGACTGTGGTTCGGGTACCTACACCCAACCTTGATGAAATTAGCTCATACCCATAGGGGTTAAGCTAAACACTACAACAAGATGTTCAAATAAAAACGAAAAATGCAGAAATCAAAGGTGCAGCAAGAGTCCTAACAACCGGACGACCTCACTGCTGCACCAACAGTACTCAATACAGAGAGTAAAAGAAAAGAACAAAAATAAAGTCTTAAGGAAAAACTCCGAAATCCTTAGGTGAAGAAAAAATTCTTCCTTCATTCACTGCTCTACCTCTATTTATAGAACCCTTCTTGCACATGCATGGGTTGTGGGTCCACTTCTCGCAGCCCCCACATATTGCGCTCCAAGCTGTAGCAAGTATGACGTGCCCTTTTGTGCGTTGCAAGGTGGTCCCCAGCCGCTCTCCTTCCTTTTTCAGGTAATGGAATATTTCTTTTCTACCGTACACTGAATTGCACACAGCAATCAGTCCACCTCCACTCACAACAGATTCTCGCTCACCCACTCAACAAAAGGTGTTGTTTGGCATTTTCTGAGTCAACAAACTAGCGCTAGGGTTTCTGTGGTTCGTGGATGAGGGGTATTTTAGAGTGACGAGTTGCAGATCTACGGCTGTCTGACCTTGGAAGCTGACTAAGGGCAAGGATGGACTGGTCAAGCGGATGTAGGTGCTGTGCTCGGGTGGCTGCTAGGGTTCCTGAATCTTTCACAAATGCCTCTGGTCCTCCTCCCTTCTCCTTCTTTATTTTCTTGTGGGTTGGATTTGGTTTTGGGTTGGGTTTGGCTGTGGGCTTCACAAAAGCCCAGCCCGCCTCCAACCTTTTCTTTCTTTGGACTTTTCAGACCGCGCAGCCCCTTCTTTTTCTTCTTTTCTCGATTGGGCTGGTGTGAATTTGGGCTGAGTTCGCAGCCCACTTCTTTTTGTTTTGCTTTCTTTGAACAGATTTAATAATTGGGCCTGCAAAATACACAAATCAGCCCATTAGCACTTAAACTCAGAATCTATCATTTTCATGTAATATTTGGGGTTATATTTGGTAAAAGATATCCATTTAATTAACATTTTAATATGTACACACATGTTCTAAGTCATATTTCATGAACTTATCAGCTCAAAATGTGAAGGGAGAAAGGTGAGAACTTGAAGAACTAAGCTCCCACATGAAGGAGGCACGTAGAGTCAGCTTTGGAAGAATTAAACTGACCTAGAAATGTGTGCTCACGGAATTAGCACTAAATGCTACGCTTGTCATTTTAATCCCAAACTTAGGATTTTCAACCTACTCATTTTTTTTAGATTTATCATATTTTTATTTTATTTTTCGCAGCATCTTTCCGGTACACGCTTTTCCATAGCCAGTATCAATTCTAGCACCAGTGCTCATTATTTTGACTTGAAACTTGTTTTACAAGTCCTATGTATTTTTCTAGGAATATTCATGCATTCTTTATAATTTTCCGAGATACTTCATCGGTACGCATTTATAATGATGAGCAGAATGGGTATCTGTAATTTTTGTCCGAAAAGCGACTTTTAGCATTATTAATCACTTACCGTAATTATTTAAGCCTTCTCATAATTATTAGGGTCAATTATGGAATTATTTCCTAATTCTCATATTTATTTAATTAATCTCCTTAATTTATGGTTCGGGCTCTTACATTCACCCCACATTTTTAAGGATTTTGTCCTCAAAATCAGAAACATACTTGTCCCGAAACTCGGGGTACTGCCGGAGAAGCTTATCCTCACGCTCCCAAGTGCACTCCTCAGCAGTTCTTCCAGTCCACTACACCTTGACCATCGGAATGGTCTTGCTCCTCAACTACTTCTCGACGCGATCGAGAATCCTGAGTGGTCCGACGGGAGTCTTTAGGTTCTCCCGAACCTCCACATCATGCGGTTGCACCAAGTGCGAAGGATCAGCTACATACTTCCGAATAAATCGCGGGTAATACCCCGTGTATACCCGGTTTGTTAGAATGTCATCGTATTAAGCCACGCTTAATTAAAAATGCGGAATAACTTTTTCTTTCATTCAATTATGACATCATTATCATTACCAAGTTGAATTACTTAATTCATTTCCAAAATGTTGCTGTATGTAAATTGCAAAAGACAACTAACTTAAATACCTCAATATATAATTAACTATGAGTATCTAAGTCACGGAACTACAACACGTAGACCGGACAATATCATGATACAATTATACAACTCGAATCTAAAAGCATAAGTCAAGCCACGTGGCATGGACAATCCACATGCTCACCAAATAAGGCAACAAAGCCAAAAAAAAGTATGAACAATAACATCTTAATCATAAAGCAGAATGAAGCTAATGGCATAAAAGCAACAGACATGATCCAGCATATAAATCAGCTAAGCTCCGGCCTCCTACCACTAGAGGACTCAACACCTGCATTACCTGAACCTGAAATGGTGCCCCAAACGTGGGTGAGATCTCTAAATAGAAATCTCTGTAAGACAAGGGGTCCTCAAGGATCCTCCACCCCAAGCTCACTTACATGTGCAATATAAGTTCAAAAGCAGTTTAACAATATAAGTTCCAAAAATAGTGCAATGCAACAGATAATCATGCCATGTGTGTCAACTATCTATTGGTCAGAGAAATGCAGGATTTACATACGTCTATTACCTACATTAAGTGCAAGACGCCACTTGCACTCCACCCACAGAATCACCATCTTGTATGACGCCACATACTCAGGCTTACCGTCTAGGTGGAACAACACATGCATATCATAAGACATTCACATAAAAGCTGAATAGCGTTTCAAATATCAATACATGAAAACACAACATGCATATAAACCATCCCCCCATGGGACATGGTGGAACCAACAATGGCTAAACCAAGGACACGAAAGCTTACCTGTATCGGTAAAGCCCTCTAATACCAACTCAGTATCACGTGGTCACCAACAACCAAACAATCCAGCGAGTCACAATCTGGTTTAATGGCAGATACATCATCAATAATCATATCTTAAAATTTCATGTCAAATTGAACATGTTTTCTTTTTCATTTAGCGTACAACAGGCTTCTCCCAAAGCCCCCAATATCAAATAGTCTTTACCATTTTTAAAACTTCAGTTGCAACTCTTTACTAAGTACTCTAAGATTTTAATATGTTAAACTAGACATCTCAATATTTCCAATGACATATTTTATGTCTCAATCGGAGTTGTATATCTCCAGTTATGATTTTTGCAAAGTTCCTATAACAACTGAATTTCCAGCGATAGGGTCTCGACTTCAAACATAAACTGAGAGCAATCCGCTTATCCATTGGATCTGAAAACTTACAGGGTTGTAGCTCTATGTGTTAGCTTCACATAGGTTTAAACCTCACTCAATTTAGAGCTCTGTAGCTCGAGATATCGCAATTTCACTAAACTAGGTTGCTGTTGTCTCGCGAAATATTCGATTATTGGATTTTTCCAGAAAGTATTCGGATACTGCCCGAAAAGTTTCGAATGCTTCTTCGACAGAATGCAGAAAAATGAGTTTTTAAGTTATAATTGACCTCCAATGATCTCCCAAACTTTTTTAGTCATTTAATTAACATACCAACACGTTTTAAACACCAAAACAACTTCAAGACTCAGCCTTTAATCTAAATCATGCTTTCTATCATTAAGAACAAATGAAAGGTCATTCTTTTCACATGAATTCAAGAGGGATGTTTGATATACACCTTGGGCTCACCAAAACCGCAAAATGAGGGAACTTGGATGGCTTTGATGTTGCTCCAACCCACTGACCAAAGGGTGCATGAAAATCCAAGGAGAAAGCTTGGTTTTTTCCCTCCAAGATGGCACCTTGAAGCCTTGAATGACCAAACAATGGCCCTCACCACAAGAACTCACCAACTCAGTTGCAAAACCACCCCTCACCGCTGCCAACACTCAGCAACAAAAGCCAAACTCCCACCCAATGATAGCTCACACAAAGCTATGGTGATGAAGAGAAGAAACTAGGTAGAAAGATGGTTGCTTGGGCTCAAAATGTGAAGGGAGAAAGGTGAGAACTTGAAGAACTAAGCTCCCACATGAAGGAGGCACGTAGAGTCAGCTTTGGAAGAATAAAACTGACCTAGAAATGTGTGCACACCTATTTATATGCGTATTAAATTTAATCTCACGGAATTAGCACTAAATGCTACGCTTAGCATTTTAATCCCAAACTTAGGATTCTGAACCTACTCATTTTTCTGAGATTTATTATATTTTTATTTTATTTCTCGCAGCATCTTTTCGGTACGCGCTTTTCCATATTCAATATCATTTCTGGCACTAGTGCTCATTATTTTGACTTGAAACTTGTTTTACAAGTCCTATGTATCTTTCTAGGAATATTCATGCATTTGTTATAATTTTTCGTGATACTTCATCGGTACGCATTTATACCGATGAGCAGAACCGGTATCTGCACTTTTCGTTCGAAAAGCGACTTTTAGCAGTATTAATCACTTACCATAATTATTTAAGTCTTCACATAATTATTAAGGTCAATTATGGAATTATTTCCTAATTCTTATATTTATTTAATTAATCTCCTTAATTTACGGTGCAGACTCTTACATGGTAGTTGTCATAGAGTGGTATTCCGCCTCAGCTGAAGAATGAGACTCCGTAGGTTGTTTCTTAATATTTCATGATATAGGATAGGAACATGTAAGATAAAATAAACAATATGTGATATGTACATTAGAGAGTAATCAAGCTAATCTGACTCACAATATGCACAGAGCTTGAGATCGGAATCTTTATGCAGTAACAGACTTTGTCTAGGATTGGTTTTGAGCTAACACAAAATTCAAATTAGTGCATCATAATGCCCTACTTTAGGGCATTTCATGAACTGTGATAACGTGTGAACTACATAACTTAATTCCAAACGGGTGGTGGTGGGATATACTAGTCGTCCAATAATTCAACGATAGTGAAAAAAGGAATAATAGTATGATCCCCCGGCCACGACGAGTTTATGATTTTGTTCAATGGGAAACTCGATCGGTTTACAGCCTAGAAATCCTAATTTCGAGAGTATGTTAAAAGAATACTTTTTCTGGTATAAAAAAATATGAGGATCCACATGAACACTCAATGCCTAAGAAGTACATCAAAGCTTCCAAATCCTTTATCTGAAAGCAAGAATCGAGATGGGATCTCACATGATTGCATATAGCAGATCAGCCATTTCCATGTAGCACTATGTCATCTATATATACAAGTATTGCAAGGAAGATGTGACCCTATTAAACAATATATAGTAAACTTTTGATTGCACATAATTGAATTTTTCAAGAGATAAACTATGTTGGGCAAACAAGTTGCGCAGAGAATGACACAAATTTTAGAAATGTTTCTTTAAGCGGCAAACTTGAGCAGAGGATCTTGTAGAAAATTCATGTGGGTGTAGGGCTATTTGCCTATTTTGCCCCTTTTTATTTAAAAAGTACCACTTTGCCCCCATCTTAAGACTATACACCAATTTGCTCCTGTTTGACTATTGGCCGACCAATATACTCGAGTATATCAAGTCTCATGATCATATACCCAAGTATATAACCTAGATACTCGAGTATTTGCTGTTTCTGGGCATATACTCGAGTATATGTTCAAAAATATTTCTATAAAACTTTTCCAACGCGTAGCTCTCGAAAATTTTTGTGGAATAAAAAAAAAAAACACCTGGTTCAGACACTCAAGTCAAAAGTTCTGGTCTTCCGAAGTTTTGTTAAAAATCTCCAAAATTTTGTAATGCCAATTGGTTTTGTGATACCCACAAAGCTCCTCCTCAGGTTACCCGAGTCAAGTCCAATATTATGAGTAGCATAAGGAGGAGCGTTGTGAGTATCACAAAACCTAATGGCATTATACAATTTTGGAAATTTTTAATCAAACTTCGGAAGGCCATAACTTTTAACTCAGATGTTCGAATCATGTGTTTTTTTTTTATTTCACATAACTTTTCGAGAGCTACGCGTTGAAAAAATTTTGTAGAATTTTTTTTGAACATATACTCAACTATATGATCATGAATAGAAAATACTTGAGTATATTGGTCATATACTCGAGTATATATTTGTGAGACTTGATATACTCAAGTAAATGGTTATATACTCGATTATATTAGTTAAATAGAGACAGATTGGTGTATAATTTTAGGACGGGGCAAAATAATACTTTTTAAATGAAAAAAGGGCACACTAGTCAAATAACCCCTCATATAGACTTTTTCGTAAGTATCACCAGGGAGAAAATCATTTTTCATGGGGATCACCATTGATCTCCTAATTGACATATTAGTAGCTTTAAAGTTAAAAAAAATAAAAAATAAATAAAAATTTATAACAATTTGAACCCATTGGTTTTTTTTTTTCTTTTGATTTCTTTTCGAGCTATATTAATTGGACTAAAATTCAAATAGTCTGGTTCTCGTCGTCGAGTTAATGTAAAAAACCCAGACATGGTTTTGTTTTTTAATATTGTGTTTTGCATGAAAGAACAAAACACAATAGTGCTTAAGCATTAAATCAGGGCAAGTAAAATAGCTAGTTCATTATATTTTATAGCTTGATCAATGTTGAATTAAATGTTTCGCGCGTGTGCGATTGAAATTCTTTAGTACGGACAATCTTGATGATTATCATAGTTTAGTTTTGTAGTGTACCAAAAATTACGTAAAATTCGAAGGCCCGCATATAAAAGTTAAGAAGTTAGGGACTTATTTATAACATTTCATTCCTATATTTTCTTTTTATGGTTTTGTGAAAGGGGCAGGTTATATTTACAAACTTTTTTGTTTACAAGCTCTTACAAACTAAACTATATTATCGTGGGAGAATACAAACTTTTGCAAACTACATTATGTTCTCCCGGGAGAATATAGTGTAATTTGTAAAATAATTCTAAAAAATTTGTAAACGGATCCTGTCCCATTATTTATAATTAAGATTTGTAGGAACTAACTGAAAGAATAAGTAAAGGAAGTGTAAGTAAACGAATCAATTTCAGTAACTTATAGTTTGTATAAAATTGGCCTAAGTTAAGGTGGAATAGCAACACTTTTTCTGGGACATCATTGACATTTTAGCTTAATGCTGTATTATTTATTGTATTATTTAATGAAGAAAGTTACGTTTATAACTTTCTTGGTTTACAACTCTTACGACTTCAATTATGTTCTCCGGGGAGAACACTCTCCGCGTTAGTATTCTCCCAAGAGAATATAATTGAGGTTGTAAGAGTTGTAAACCAAAAAAGTTATAAACGTAACCTCCCCCTTTGTGAAACTATTTGTTACTCGCATTTCAAATGACAATATAATATTATGTTTAAACAAGAAAAAGATAATTCGGAGAATTTTGTGATATTTTTATTCTGTTAATTGATAATATCATTAATTTTATCAAACAAATATTAATTGATGCAGAATGGCACAACGAAACACACTATAAATAGCTCCGTATTATATTAATAATATAGCAGACAGCAAATAAAAATCCAGGAATACTCAAATTATATCAATCAATGAATAGAAATAAAGACTTCCAAGAATCATTTTACAAGTAGTACTTAATGATCACACAAACAACTCCATAAACTCAAAATAGTAATGTTATTCAATGATATAAATATAATTAAAATTAACATCCCGTGGACAAACTTAATCTAGCTCAAATCAATCGGCTCAAATACTTTTGTAGGACTTGACTTATGAGCTTTCTGTATACTC
>JAVKPL010000478.1:0-14654 GCA_032173675.1 Gastrolobium villosum
ACTCATTCATTGCTTAGAAGAAAAAAGGAATCTATTTGATTGACAAACAAGTATATAATAGTTTAGGGTCGACTTTGGCATATCCTAGGCAAACGAAGGAATTTAAACAGCTTGCATGCTTGCTTTATTTTTCTCTGTGGAATATGTAATAGCTGCTTGTATGTCATGCTTACTACACTGGAATAGAATGTTTATGTAGCCTACTTGGTTCAGTTACATCTCTATATGTGTTAGGAGTATGTTGTGTACCTTACTATTGCTCAAACTGCCCAATCACTTCAGGTTTCTTTTTCTGCCCATTGATATGCTTAATAATGACAATTGGGAACTCTGCTATCATACTTGGACTTTGGGTGGCACATGTTGTTTGGACATATTACTGCGTCATGAGGTGCTTTCCTTGACTGCCACTCTTTCAAGTTTTTGCTCATTGATCTATCTATTTATGATAAACTTAATTATACATTCTCATAGTGATTTCCCTAACGGACAGAGCTAAACAATTAGGGCCTATTCTGAAGCTTGTTATCTGCATATCTGTACTACCGGTGCTGTTGATTTCATGGCCGATAATTGGTATTGTTGGAAGTATTGTAGGTGGAGCAGCCTATGGATATCTTTCACCAATATTTGCTACTTTTGAAGCTGTAGAGGAAGGAAAAGATGACAAACTTTTTACTGTTTTATTGTATGTTTTAATTTTTGTTGTTAAAATGCTTGTTCTTTCTGTAATCCTGTTGTTATTCATTACATAAAGTTTCATATTAAATCTTCAGGATGGTACATGGAGCACTATTGAAAGGAGCTGCATGGTTGTCAGGGATGTAAAAGATGTTTGTTTCTATTCTTACTTTTCGGTTATGGATGACCTGCGGGCAAAAGGGACCTCCTCATAGAAACTACTATGAGATCAGGTTTTGTCATAGTTTGCCTTACTGTGTTAGTTTATTTCTGTTATCATGTCAAGCATCCATTGGAATTTGTTGTACTTGGATTTATCCATTCCAAATTTTTGCTTTCAGGTAAACAGTTGGCTGTTAGTTTTTGCTCCTACTTTGGCTTGTGTGATGAATGTGAACCTTTTAATCTAGTTGTATTTTGTGTTTTTAAAGATATTTTTGATTGAAAGATTACTTGATCTTAATACTCATGTCAATCATGTTTAAAGGCAGAAGACATTCATAATTTGGTACTGGATAGAATGTTTAAGAATGACAATTCTTTTCATGGTAGAGAAAGAGGATAAGAAAGAACAAACTATGCATAATAGAGTATTATATTGATATATGGCGTGTAATGATGTCTTACAAAAAGGCAAAGCACCAACCCCTGTTTATATTTTTAGAATGTATATATTAAGTTGTGTTAGTTTGTCCCATGTCATGTAAATAGGACCCAAACTCATGTATCTTATTATTATAAATATAGCTTTTGTGTGGTCATACTTGATACAAAATTCCTTAAATTCAAGTTGGTACCTGACCTTACGTTTTGGGAAAGCCTGCTTCTGCAAAACCCTAATTCCGCTAGGCTCACTGCCTCACGACCATCTCCTCAGCCATCAACCACTGTCTGGTTGACGTCCAATCATATCCAATAGTCGACTACTATCAATCCTCCGCCGCCGGCGACCTTTTTGGCAAACTTCTCAATGATTGGGACTACCTCCTCAGGGCAGTTCGTTTTGTCCTGGCCATCAGAGCTTTGATGCTCCCACACGAATCGGTCAACCATTGTTGTCTAGATGCACGCATGGACGCGCCTCCCTCATAGGTCTAGCCACAAAACCGATTGCGGCTATGGGTCCTTTTTTGTGGGGGTTTCTTAACCTCTTTGGTGTTTTTCATCCTTTTATTTGTGTTTTGCAGGTTCGTTTTTTGTCCTATCTTCCAGATCTGTGACCCACTATAATGGGAGATTACAAGTTACAACCTTGCCTCATACTGTAGTGGTTGTGGTCATAACATACCTCGCTGTTCTTTTTGTCATAAATTGGGACATATTGAGGAATATTACAGGGCGAAACATAAACCTGCCTCCTTTGCTCTTGCTCAAACAAAGCCAACATCTTCAGCTTTTATTATGGCTATTCCAAGTGCCAAATGTGAAGTTTTTCTTCACTTTAAGGCTTCTCATGAACTGATAATCCTATTGCTTGCATCTCTCAACCATCTCTTGAACCGTGGATAATTGACTCTAGTGCTTGCAATAATCTCTGTGGTAATAAAGATTTTCTCACCTTTCTTACCTATTCAGACAATTTACCTCTAGACACCTGTGCCGATGGCACCAAGAAAGTTTTTCGCGCAATCGGACAAGCACAACTTTGTCCCTCTTTATCTTTATTCTCAGTTATTTATGTTCTTGGCTTCCCTTTTAATTTAATATTTATCAGTCAAATCATTCGTTCTCTTCATTGTTCCATTATCTTTGATGCAAAATGTTATTGTGCAAGATCCGGGTACAGGGAGGATGATTAGAGTTGATAGTGAGACATATGGCTTTACCATCTTGATATGCCTAGTACCCTAGTTGCATGTGCTATGATTGATTCTCCTTGTCTCATCCACAATTGTCTTAGACATTTGAGACTATCCAAACTCCAAAAGATGGTCCCTCATTTGTCTCGTTTTAAGTCTTTGGATTGTGAGTCTTGGCAACAAGGAAAACATACATGTTCTTCCTTTATTAATTGTTACAACAAAAAGGCATAGGCTCCTTTCTCTCTTGTTTATTCAGATATTTGGGGTCTAAGTCGAGTTAGAACTAGCTTGAGATTCGTATATTTTATAACCTTTATTGATTATCACTCGCTGCATCTTGGATTTCTTGATGAAGAATCATTTTGAATTATTTTCCATTTATCAAAAGTTTTGTGCTGAAGTTCGTACCAAATTTGGAACAACTATTCCTGTTTTGCATGTTGACAACATACGAGAATATATGGTCTCTTACCTATAGGGATTCTTGACTCAACAAGGTACTTTAAATCATACTTTTTGTTCTCATATTCAGTATTAGAATGGCATGATTGAACGCAAGAACCAACACCTAGTTGAGATGGCCAGAACTCTACTACATATAAATGTTTCCTCTTCACTTTTGGGGGGATGTTGTTCCTATATCTTGTTATCTTATAAACTGCATGCATTCCTCTGTGTTAGACAATAAGGTTCCTCGTCACTTTTGTTCCCTGAATCTCTTGTGTATTTGGTGCCTCATGTTTTTGGTTGTATGCGTTTTGTTCACAATCTCGCTCCATGGAAAGATAAGCTCATAACTAAAGCCTTCAAGTGTCTTTTTCTTGATTATTCACGTCTTTAGAAGGGGTATCTTTGCTACTCTCGGACCTCCGACATTATATTATATCTGCTAATGTCTCCTTTTATCAGCAATCTTTCTCTTCTTTAGCCACAAAGGACTTCTGAGGTTGATATTATCCTCCCAATTCCTTTCTTTGATCATATGTCCATACATGTCTCTAATCCTACAGCTAGCCTTCCGCCATCTCGTTGTCTGATCACTTATCAGTGATGTCCTTGACCGCTTACTGGTGCTAGCCCTATCTTAAAGGATGCTCCTAACGACTTACTATCTTCACTTGCCATTTCTTTGCCTTGGCTCTTGCGCCAGCATGTTGCCAAATGGGTCTTCCGTAAAGGTATCTGCTCCACTCTCAATCCTTATCCTTTTTATGCCTTTTTCATTTATGATTGACTTTATTATCAACATTTTATCTTTGTTTTGAGTCTTTCTTCCATTTATATTCTTATGACCA
This sequence comes from Gastrolobium villosum, assembly GCA_032173675.1. NCBI lineage: Eukaryota > Viridiplantae > Streptophyta > Magnoliopsida > Fabales > Fabaceae > Gastrolobium > Gastrolobium villosum. The sequence goes on from JAVKPL010000478.1 coordinate 3,779, forward strand.
TAGGTGAAGCACTTTCACATCCAAGTTGGCGAAGTGACTATTGATGAAATGACTGCTCTACATTTAAATGGTACATGGGATCTTGTTTTTAATCATCTAGGAAAATATGTTGTCGGATGCCACTGGGTGTTCATTGTTATAGTTGGTCCAGACAACATTGTTGATTGCCTCAAAGTCTGCTTAGTGGCCAAGGGATACACTCAAATTTTTGGACTTGATATGGAAATACCTTTTCTCCTGTAACCAAGATGGTTTTCGTCCGTTTGTTTTTTTGCTCTTGCTGTCGTTCGTCACTGGCCCCTTTTTCAGCTTGATAATAAAAATACTTTCTTATTTGATGATTTACATAAAGAAGTTTACATGGAGTAACCACCTAGATTTGTTGATGAAGAAAGTCTGGGTTAGTGTGCAAACTCCATAAATCCTTATATGGCATGAAACAATCACATTAGGCGTGATTTAGTTGTTTTAGTTCAGTTGTTCAAGCTTTTGGCTTAGCTCATAGCAAAACTGATGACTCTGTTTTCTATTATAATAGTTTTTTTTATCAGTGCATCTATATGCTTTCTATGTGGATGACATTATCATCACTAATAACGATCTAGTTGGGATTGAATAGTTGACATAGTATTTGTTTAGTCAATTTCGAACCAAAGATCTTGACAAACTCTGATATTTGTTAGGCATTGAGGTGGTTCAATCTAGACACGTCATCTCAGTCTCTCGAAGGAAGTATGCCTTGGATATTCTGGAGGGGATTGGCATGTTAGGGTGCAAGCCCATCGATATATCCATATGTATCCTAATGTCAAGCTTTTACTTGGACAAGTGGAGCCACTTATAGATCCCGACCATTATCGAAGACTAGTCGGGAAGTTGAATTATATTATTGTAACGATACCAGATATTTCTTTCCTAGTTAGTGTGGCCAGCCAACTCCTTGCTTTTCTTGTGATTCCCATTAGGACACAGTTGTTAGAATTCTTCCATAAATCAAAGGAGCACTAGGATTCTACAACATGTGAGCTTTAATGTGTCGAAGGAGCTAGGTATCAAATAATGCGAATTGCAACATGTGAGCTTTTCTAGTTAAAGCAATTGATCAAATAATTAAGTCTTTATGAGCAATGACCAATGAAATTAATTTGTAACAATGAAGCGGCGTTACACATATCCTTCAATCTGGTCTTACATGATTGTCATTTTTATCCGAGAGAAGATTCAGTCTTGAGAGATAGAGACAACATTTGTCAACTTCAATGATCAGCTTGTAGGTATTTTCACTAAGGCTCTTGGGGTCCTTAGGTTGACTATATTTGCTTGGTGCCTATTGTTGGTCCCGGATGAACTCAAGAGGGGGTGAATTGAGTTTTATAAAAATAATTCGCTAATTAAAAATTAACTCAAAGCAATAAATCAAGATAAGGATAGAAATATATTAATACAATAGTTTTTTCGTGGAAAACCCAAAAGGGAAGGAAAACCACGGGCCCTAAAATCGAATACTAATTCGACAGGCAACTCAACTCCACTATGAAACTTGTGTACAAAGAGTTCTCTGGTATCCTAGTTTCCTAGTCTACCCCTTACACAAATTCCCAAACTGGTATCCTAGTTTCCCAGTACAAAATCCTAATCCTTTAGGATTCCGAAACCCTATCACACAAGGGTTCTCAAGTTACTCTCAATTTCTAAGAAAAAGAGACATGCTGGTGTCCCAGTTTCCCAGCACAAGAACTGGTATCCAATTTTCCCAGTACAGACGTTCAAAAAGGTCTAGAAGAAAAATAGAATTAGAGTAATTTACCTCAGTGCTTCTTTTCCTTAAGCAGATAGGTAATCTGAATTCCTATGGAGAAATATTCACTTTCCCAAAGGATGAATGTATCAATGAATGTTCTTGAGAAAGCTCTTCAATTGATGCACAAGAAAGAATCTTAATCTTGAAAATCCAATTCTCTTTTTTCTTTCTTATATATTCTTTTATCTTTTCTCTCTTGTATTTTCTCCTCTTTGATCAATATGCAATGAGCCCTATTTATAATAATAACATCTCAATCTATTATCCAATGCAATCCTAATCAAATCTTTGGCAAAGAATATTTTATTTCTTACATGAAATCTAAAAAGATAAAAATCTATCCTATGCTTTTCTCTCTCTTCATGATATCTTCCATCTCTTCTCCAATCTGCATGCAATCTTCAATCATCTTGAATATTGATCCCATGTTTTTTCTCTCTTCATGATATCTTCTCTAATTTTCATGCAATCTTCATTTATCTTGAATACTATTTCAAATCAGAATAAATATTATTCTGAAATCTCAAACAATCAACTCTTTAGTAATTTCAAGACAATAAAATATTATCAAATTAAATTAACATTAAATTGATTGTAATCATCAAAACATATTTTAAGTCAATTAAACAATTGGGGTATAACAAATATCCAACACCTATAATATATGTGCACCAGCTTGAGGAGGAGCATAACAATGTATACATTAAGTTGTGTTAGTTTGTCCTATATCATGTAAGTAGAGCCCAAACCGATATATATTATTATAAATATAACCTTTGTGTGGTCATACTTGACACGATCCTCAAATTCCAGTATAATATTAGACATTTAATCCTAATTGAATACGTAAACCAATCAGGAAAAGTATTGAAATATAGAAACCACTCTTAAGAAATCATCCAAGATATTTCAAGATATTCTAAGATACAATAATAATATCATGAGATGCTAATACTTTTCCTCAAGTTAAAGCTTTCTAAGATTTAAGTTTCTTACAGTCAAAGACACTAAGAAAACTAACTAAAATTATAATGCAGTGGTAGGTGACAACATTCAAGACCAGAGAAGGGCCATAGCATCTGGGATTCGAGATGGGGCCAAATTGCTTTTTGGGCAAAGAAATGCCAAAGGATGTAGGACAAAGCCAAGGCTATAATTCCTGGGAATGGAGACAAGGCTAGAGCGTCTAGGACAATATGTTAGGACAATGAAGAGTCAAAGTGTCTTTGACAACCCATTTGGCTCAACTTTCAATTGGGACAAAGACCAAGCCAGAGCTTTTGAGACTACATGACAAACACTATCTCATACTACATTTGGAACACTTGATGTTTGGATAATTGTGTGTCTAATCAAATTACACAAGGATCTATATTTATAATAAGAAATTACGTGGACATGGGCTCTATTTACACAATTTGGTACTATAATATAAACAACTTATACAAATACATTCTAACACTCCCCTTCAAGCAGGTGCATTTGTATCATAGGCACTAAGCTTGTCACAAATGTAGTTAACACTCCTCTAAGAGCCGTGGTGAAATATTTGCAAGTTGATCATGAGTAGTTACGGAAGTTGTTTCTGTTTCTTTAGATTAAATATTCTCTCACACAAAATGACAATCAATCTCAATATGCTTGGTTCTTTCATTAAAGATTGAATTTGAGGATAAGTGTAACGCCCCTTAATTGTCACAAATTAACTTCATTGATCGTTGTTCACAGATGCTCAGATCTTTAATCTCCGCTTTACCAAAATGAGCTCACAAGTTGCAATTCCCATTGCTCGATACTTAATTTTTGCACTTGATCTGACCATTACGGTAACTTTTGCAAATAGCAATGGGCAGATTGTTTGTTGCAGGAGGCAGGGCATAGGGAATGACATGTGAAGGCAATGAGTCACCAGGAGCATCTTCTGAGGCGGGACATGCACCGGTGGGCTGTCAAGTGCATCGCCGATAAGTGACCGAAGGATGAGATTGTGAAGGGGCAATAGAGTTCTGGTTGTTTCAATTATGTGTCGGTTTTCACATTTGGCTACATCATTATGTTGCGAAGTATGAGGACAAGTAGTGTGAAGTAAGGTACCTTGTTGAGTCAAGAATAATGGTTCCAATGATTTGTCGGTTTTTACGTTTGGCTACGCGCATTGTCAATACACAAAACATGAATAGTGGTTCTATATTGTCTATGAACTTTAGCATAAAATTTTTGATAGATAGAGAACAACTCATAGCAATTCTTCATCAAGAGAACTCAAGTATAGCTAGAGAAATCATCTATAAAGGTCACATAATATATAAATCCCAAACTAGACCTAGCCTGATTCGGACCCCAAATAATTGAATGACCAATCGCAACTAGCAAAGGAAGAATGTGTGCTTTTCCTTGTTGATAAGACTCACAATCCAAATTTCTAAGATAGTTGTCCAAATTTCTAAGATAGTTGTAAATTAGGTCCGGAAACTTTGTCATGCCATGGAACTAGGCATAGCAAGATAGTAAAGGCCATGAGACTCACTACCACCTCTAATCGTCTTCCTTGTACCCGGATCTTGCAAAAGAACATATTTTGCATTGTAGTTAATGGAACAATTAAGAGAAAAAATGAGTTGGCTGATCGATATTAAATTAAAAGGGCGGTCATGAACATAAAGAATCGATGTTAAAGGAAAAGAAGGATGCGATTGTACTTGTCCAATGCCTCAAAACAACTATCTTCGTGCCATCAACAAGGGTAACTAGAGGTAAATCGTCTGAATATGTATGTGAGAAGATCCTTACTACCACAGAGAAGATTGGAAGCATCAGAGTCAATTGCACATGGTCCAAGAGATGGTTGTGAGATGCAAGAATATGATTACTGATTTGTGAAGAGTCCTTAAAGCGAAGGAAGACTTTGTGGTCTGCATACGAAATAGCCACAGTAAGAGCATAAGATGTTGGCTCATTGTGAACAAGAGTAGTGGAGGTAGTCTTCTGATGTTTAGCCCTCCAATGTTCCTCAAAATGTCACAATTTATGACAGAAAGAACATTTGTTGCCACCCCTCCTTTCTCTCATTTAACCAAAAATCTCCTCAACTAACTCTTTCCACATCAGCCCCTACTCTCTCTCCTCTAACAAACTTGGCTGAGTCAGCAACCTCATGACCCAATGATCCTCTAAGATGCTTCCTATTATTTTAAACCTTGATAGGAAGGGTCATATCATACCACTACTAACCTCGAATCATACTAGTACTATACTCCAAATCTCGATCGAATAAGGAAATAAGTCATCATATATAGAAATATGGAAATCACTCCTAAGAGATCATCCAATATACTTTAAGATATTCTAAGATGCAATAATATTATGAATGTTTTTTTTTGATATTCTAACATTTTTATAACCAAAATGATTCTCTCGGTTGATTGTTCTGCCAAGTATATTCTTTTATTACCAATATGATGAATTAGGTGACACTAAATTGTTTAACTACTGTTCTTTCGAATTCACTGTACGTCTTAGTTGTATATTTAATTTGTGATATATGTAACACGAGATTACTCAACCGTACTTCTTTAAAAGTAAAATAAGTGATTTGTATTGCTGGATTCATGTGGTATGATTCTCATTTGTGACCGGAAGGTCACAGATTCGAGTTTAGAAAATAACCTCTTTGCAAAATTAATGTAAGGGTAAGACTGCATACAATCGACACTCACCCCTATCCTTACAAAGTTGGGAAATCTTTTTCCTTTTTTTTGTATTGCTAGATTCTGGGAACTAAAAATCACAACAAAATGTGACTGTGAAAAGGAATGCTAGATACATGTATGGCTCATTTTACACCAAATATGGTGTTGTTTATGCGCTATTTGATCTATTTTGAAATCTAACGATGTTTCTTTTCACTGTTTTGATGCAGGCTGCTTTATTTTCCTGGTGCTTTTATAGCTGCAGTTATTGGGATCATAGTTGATGTGCCAGTTATATCATTCATTGCCCTATGCAAAAGCCCTTACATGCTTTTTAAGGGGTGGCACCGATTGTTTCATGACCTCATTGGCCGTGAGGGCCCTTTCTTGGAGACAATATGTGTACCTTTTGCAGGTCTTGCTATCCTTTTGTGGCCATTGGCTGTTGTTGGGGCAGTCCTGGCATCCACTGTAGCAAGTTTCTTTCTTGGTGCCTATGCAGGGGTTGTTGTTTACCAGGTCATTCCTCATGTCTTTTCACTCTCTACTTGTACTGTTATTATAGGCAACTATGATATACTTGGGTTAGACAATTACAAATACGTAGCAGCTTGGTGGTAGACTTATGCTTTTCTAGATTGATTGCTATTGAAAAGACACAGATCAATGCTAGATTGCGGAAGCAATATTGGGGATTAGGATCGCAAATAACTAAAAAAGTTTGAATATTTATTGTTGGAGTTCATCTTGGGCAATGCACTCTGTGCAGTATTTAGATTATACATGTAAAGGATGAGGGAAGAGGGTGAGCCTTGGAGCAACGGTAAGGTTGTTGATCCTTTGTATCTGGAAAGTCACGAGTTTCAGTCTATGAAACACCCTCTTTGTAAAAATACAAAGGTGGGGCTGCATACAATCTACCCTCAACGTTACCCTTGCAAAATTGGGGAGTCTTGTGCACTAGGTTTTCCCTATGCCCTTTTATGTAACTCAGCCTATATTGAGGACGTGGTGTCCAACTCTACCTCAAGGCAGGTGTTAACATTGAGCAGTTTAGCTTTAGCCATTCCAAGCTAAATATTTTTACAGATATTATTATATTTAGTATATGATACATAGAACTTGAAAATGGTATTTGACGTATAATCCAATTGAAAAAATTACTACTGCCATCTCTGCTTGGTAAGGCTGACAATGCATGGATGGGTTTCTCTGTAATGTTTTCCCTGCCGAAAGTGCTTAAATATGTGTGCTATGTTTCTTCTGCTAAATACCTCACTCATGTAGTCTACACGTTTCATGGGTCATACAATAAAACTGACAATTGCATTTTTTTTAAATCCAGAGTACAAATAACGCTTCAAAAGTTCCTGCTAAAATCAAATATTGTATGTAATGCCATGTTAAACAACTTGAAGTTATACTGAAACCATCATCTGTCTCACACAGGTTTAGATGAACTGTTTTTATTTGTTCTGTGAAATGCAGGAGTCTTCTTTCATGTTTGGCCTTCGGTATGTTATTGCAGCTTTGTCCCTTTATGATGAATACAGCAATGATATTCTCGACATGCCAGAAGGAACCTGCTTCCCTAGGTTTTGTTCTGCTTCCTATGATTTATCACTGTGACTTGCAGTTAATGCTTTTCTCTTGTGTTTTTACACATTTGATATCTCATAGGCCTCAATATCGAAAAAAGGTTGATTCATCACAGAGAACTGCACATTCAAATTCCTTCTCAAGACCCAACTCCTTGCGAAGGGCTCCTTCTCGCACATCTTCAATAAAAAATAATATGATTGAGTTGAAATCACTTGAGGTATTCTAGTAGTAATATGGTTAACTCAAATATCACCCTTTTTCCTTGGATTTTCATGTTTAGCATATTTCTTCAGGGTCTGTACTAAATGTATTGTTCATGACTTGTGTAGCTGTTGGATGGCCTATTCAAAGAATGTGGCCATGTAGGAGAAAAAATGGTTTCTGAAGGTCTGATAACTCTGGAAGACATAGAAGAAGCCAAGTCTGGTACAGGGAATAGAGTTATTAGCATTGGTTTGCCAGCATATGTGCTACTCCAGGGACTCTTGCGCTCTGCTAAAGTCAATTCCACGGGTATATTGATTAGTAAGTGGAACATTTGCCAAATTTCTAGTGGGAACATTTTCTCTCTTCTCTCTCTTTCCCTTGCCCTTTTTTCTTCTCATTTCAGATTTAAAAGAAACCATTTTGGTTACATCCTCAATGCAGGTGAGGATACCGAACTAACTACCACAAACAGACCAAGGGATACATTTTTTGAATGGTTCCTTAATCCGCTTTTGATCATAAAAGAACAAATCAAAGCTGAAAATCTTTCTGCCTCAGAAGAAGACTACCTCTCAAAATTAGTTCTCTTGAGTGGTGATGCAGAGAGATTGAAAAATCTAAGTATTGGCCCAGCACCTGAATCTGAGGTTAAACGTGCTGAACTTGATGCATTGGCTAGGAGGTACTTATCAAATCAAAACTACTAAAGTATGCTGGATTCTGTTATGTTAAAATTTCACAGGATATTGTTTTGTAAAGATTCTGTGTCTATCCCTCTCTTTATATGTATTTACAAATTTTAATAGGACTCCAGCTATTTAATTACTATAAAGATAAAAATAGACACAAACTTCACATAATAAAGTCTTATGAAATTTTAATATGAGAGTATCCATTCCCAATAATTTTTGTTCCAATAATCCATTTTAAGGTTGTGTTATTTTGTTTTCATTTCTGTTTCACAGACTGCAAGGGATCACCAAATCCATGACAAGGTTCCCAACCTTCAAGCGTCGCTTTGATGATCTTGTAAAAACATTATCTGATAATCTTGCTGAGAAGCATGGAGCGTCAACAATGACCAGATCAAAGAGTGCCTTTGCTCGGTTGATCAGTTTAAAATCTTTCAAGGGGACAAGAACTAATGGTTCTGGTCAAGGGTCAGAGCATGTTGTGAGAGACTTGGAAATTTCTTGATTAGAATACCGTGTTACACGTGTATATTTTTTTAACTCAAAAGAACAAAATATCACCTCAAAGAAAATGCAAGTGTAATTGATAATAATAACTCTAATTTGTGACGATATTTGTTCTACATGTACACTTGTTCATGATACTGAAATGTGAAGGAATGTAAGCATATTTTAGCAAATTGCAGCCCCAAGTCTTGGACCCTTGTCTTAGATCCTCTTATTTTAAAATTTTGTGAGACTTTTGGTCTTTTCTATTTGTTAGAATATGATTAGATATGATTAGATTACTTCCTATATGTAAATATTTTGATTGTATTAGGTCTCGGCCATCCACTTAAGCCCATTAGGGTCTTTATATATTGTAACTCTCTGAATTAGATCAATACACAACATATTATTTTATATTCAAGTTGGTACCAGAGCTATTTTGTTCTGGGGACCCTCGCTTCCGCCTAAAACCTTGTTTTCACTTCAAAACCTAAGCCCACTGTTTATGAGTCATCTTTTCTTTGCCGTGCATCCTTCCGGCAAGCCATCAAGGGCTGTCAGTCCCTTCTGGGCAATTTCCAAACGCGTCAGCACCTCCGATGGTCACCAGAACCACCGTCCGCCACTATTCAGGCCGCCGGAGAAGTTTTCTGGCGAGTTTTCAGCCCGGACCATATGCGATCGGAACCCTCTCCTCCCGGCGACCAAGTCTGTGGAAGTCCGACCACCATCGGAGCTCTCACGCGTCGTCACGTGCCGCCCAAATCCTCTGTGTGTGGGCCTCACGCACCACCTTCTGCCGGCGCGTGTGCACTGTTTCGGCACCTTTTTCCGATCGGTCTTGGACAGAGAAGACCGCCTCCTCCTCTTTCCGGATCTGTCGTTGGTTCTCTGTGGGTTTGACTTTTTTGTGCGTGCCTCTTCTTGATCGGTGATCAGGTTCGTTCCTATTTACTCGGTTTATATCTTTGTGATTTAATATAATGGCAGCATCTTCTCCTATTCATTCGGAGGTCAGTTCTCCACCTCCTCGTGTCAAAAGCTCTCCCAATCTCATCTCCACCAATGTTGGGTACATTACCTCTTCAAAGTTGAAGGGTTCGGTTAATTACAAGAACTGGGCTACCTCTGCTCGAGTTTGGTTCTTTGGACAGGGACATGGAAACCATCTCACGACTAAGTCTACTGATGTTCCTAATGAAGAAAAGTCTGATTGGGAAAAGATTGACAATCAGCTTCTGAGTATCCTTTGGCAGTCTATTGATCCCGTCGTCTTGGACATCTTCTACTCTTTTCAAACTTGTACTGAAGTGTGGGAAGAAGCTAAAATCCTCTACACTAATGATGTTCAGCAACTCTATTTCATCATCTCTCAATTTATGGATCTGAGCAAATCATCCGACATTGAGATTGAGACATATGTTGGCAAAAGTCGATCGTTGATGCAGGCATATTTGGATATGTTGCCTTACCCTACTAATGCTACTGCATATCGGAAACAGGTGGAACGTCTCTTTATGGTTGCCACACTGTCTGGCCTCCCCGAAGAATATGATAATGTCCGGGATACTATCTTGACTAGTGGGGATCCTGATCTATCAATGACGTATCAGCGTCTTCTGAATCTTAATAAGAAATCTGCTCCTGCATTGTCTTCTGCTGTTGATTCTACTGCTCTAGTTTCCCATACTGACTTTCGCGGGAACATTGGAGGTGGACGTGGTCGTGGTAGAGGCCAGGGAGGACGTGGCCCAGGGGGCCCAGGAGGACCTGGTCAGCGACCTTGTTGTCATTATTGTCAGCAACTTGGTCATTATGAGGAACATTGTTACACAGAGTATCCTCACCTGCGACCTTCTTATGCTGCTAATATAGCTCAACCGGATACTGTTTCAATTGGTGCAGTCTCTCTCCTCTAAAGACTATGCAGCACTCCAGACCCTTCTCAGGAAGGCCTCTCCTCATTCTCAGGCCTCTGCTTCAGAAATTGGTAATCTCGTTGCTTGTGTTTCTCATTCTGCATCACTTGGTCCTTGGATATTTGACTCAGGTGCTACTAATCTCCTCTGTGGTAATAAGGAACTCTTTTCATCCCTTACATATTCTGATAATTTACCCTCTTTTACTCTTGCTGATGGAACTAAGGCCCCTGTTCATGGGATTGGACAAATTTGTCCAACCTCCTCATTGACCTTGACATCTGTATATTACATTCATAACATCCCTTATAATTTAATATCTGTTAGTAAATTGATCAATTTCTTAACTGTATCGTCACCTTCTCAAACCATTCTGGTTCTGTGCAGGACCCGGGTACGGGGAAGACGATTGGAGTGGGTCGTGAGTCACGGGGTATGTTCTACCTGGTTGTGCCGAGTCCTTCAGTTGCTTGTTCT
>JAVKPL010000479.1:0-14738 GCA_032173675.1 Gastrolobium villosum
ATATCCTTAACGGTGTCATTTTAAACTTGCAAGCTATCACCTATGACAAAACAGAAACACTAAATCCTATTTTATATTGTAAAATAATTGAGTTGTTAATTAATATGATAAATAGCACATAGTTGAAGAAAATAATCACACTAATGTTGTGAGAACAACTAAACAAGCTGGCATGCAAATACAATAAAACACAACTTCGTTAGTTCCGACTGAGAATGACTTTTTTCAGTAACCTCAAAATAATGTAGATATATTCACGACAAACATTATAAATACACGCAACAAACAAGCCAAAGTCTTCATTATAAACATTTTTTTTTGTACTAAAAAAAATCTTCAATTTTTTAATTTTTAATTTTTAATTTTTTGGTACATCAAAGTCTTCATTTTTAATTGCTTGGTCTGAGTAATGCCACCAAAAAAATTTCAAAGTTCATCACCACTCCAATTTTTCTTGATCTTAGGCCCTATGGGTCCTTCCTCTCCCAATAACTCATTTGGTAATTTATCTTCAAGCACTTTCAAAGCAGGGAACACCTTCTCCACATTGTGAAACTCCTCTTTAATGTTATAGTCAATTTTTGGACCCCATTCCCTGCAATAATTCAACCATGGTGGTTCTGTAATTACTGACCCCAAATATTCCCCAGAAACAATTTCAAATCTCAACCCCATATCTATCACCATATTACTCTTAGCAGTGTCATTCCTTAATCCAATATCTCTAAGACCTTGCATAACAATTCCAGCTTTAGGGTAAAAAGCATGGCCAATTAAGGAAGAATAAGCCACTGGTTTGTTACCAATTTGGAACTCAAGTTCAGAAGAATCCACCCATTTACCTTTATTGTGTTGTGAGAAATATACTTTTCTTAACTCTCCATTGAAATTGCTTACCCTTAATGTCACATGCTCCCAGTACCCAACATGTTCTCCTATTTTCCCAAGTGGAACATTTATTAGTCCTACTTTTACTGTTGCAGGCCCATTGAAAGGGTAGCAAACCCACATGGCAAGATCAGTGAATGTTCCACCAAACATGGGTTTTACATGAATGTAAACTTGGGAAATCTTGAAATCTCCTTTTTGGACCCTTTCTTTGTTGGCTTTATCAGTAGGCAGGTCCAACCAATAGGCACCATCATTGGTGCCACCTTGAGGAAGGTTAGAAACTGTTGGGTCTATTGGCACTGGTTTGGAATCTTCCTCTTTCTCATAAAGCAATGCCCAATTGGTGAAAAACCACTTAGTAGAAGCAGATTGGTACTTTTCATCAGGATGCAAGTACATGATTGGAGAGTAAGCTAGGAATAATGCTAGAATTTGGGGTAGATTAGGCATGGAGGTGAAGTTCATGTTGGTGTTTTTCAAACAAGCAATTGGGATAGTGCTAGTAGTGCTTCCATCTTGGGCAAAAAAAGTTCCTACTTGAACTCCAGGTTCTTGAGTTCCTCTGTTGCTTGGTCTCACATCTTGAACATTGAAACCTTTTTCATTATTGCTCTTGCCTGGTCCCCAAATCCATGAGTATGTCTCACATTGGTTTGTGAGGTCTAACCTCACACACCTGATTCTGTCAAGGGAAGGCTTATCAGGAGTGGTGGTGACAACATGTCCCAAAGCCTTATAGCCATTAGGTGCTGTTGGTAACCAAATATAACCATCCTTATTTTGCTTTGGTTTTTGGGACTTGCTGCTCCATACCAGTGTGTAATCAACTGGTTCCTTTAAAGCTCCATTATCAGATGAAGAATCATCTTTTGCCACAAGAACATATCCAAAAAGAGGTTTTTTGTATGGTTGGCTGTAATAGCCTAATGTGAAGAACCCCTCAGGTATTCCTGTTGGCTCAAAGAATGTAGCCCCTGCATTATCTGGTCCACCTTCTAAGGTTGTCCAAACTTTGTTGAATGTTGAAATTTGAGACACTTTTAGCCACCTAGATCAATAATTCCACTAGCAAATCCACCACCTACATGTAAAGTTGTAATTCAGAAACCATTATGAAACTTATTAGTAGAAGTTAATAATAACACTAAAATATCAAGAAGGGAAGGAAGAAAATGTGCACCTTGTGGCCAAACTGGTATGTTATTGGGAAGTTTAAATATGGTCTCAATGGAAAGAGTTTCTTTCTTGTTAGAAGATGGTTGATTCCCCATTGTTGAGTTTTCCTTGGACAAAAGGAGATTGAGTACTATATGTTGTGAATGCGGCTAGCTAATTGGTTAATATATAGAGAAGCAGCGAATGTAAGAAGCATATTCCTCTCACGATCAATAGAAGTATAGAAATAATTTTAAGTGTAAGCGTGCAAGAAGATACCAACTTCAGAATATGTTCCCATACGAAAGATCTTATTGCCTAATAACGTCATTGATATAAATATATAATGGATAACTCACTTTGCATGAGCTAAACCTTGTACAACTAGTTGTCAATTTTGACTAATGCTAAAACCAAGCAATAAGCGCTATTTCAATTACGTGTAAAGTGTGAACTACTAAAGCAATATGTATATACTACGTACTACTACCACATATTCCTTGTTGAGTATTTAATAATTATATTAAGGGTACATGAGATGTCATGATAGAGGACATCCTGCAACTTATTTTTAATTATGTACTCTAAAAAATATAGAGTTATAATATTAAAGTTATTTTTTTTAACTATCTACTCCCAGGAGTACATACTTAAAAAACAATTACAGGAATGAATAGTATCATTCCTGAAACATGATTCTTATATTTCCGTTATATTAATTACAAGAACATGACCCCCAAATGATATATATTAATCGCAACAACCAAATGGTTATTATTAGGAAGTAAAACAATATTGCTTAGTATTCAAATACTTTGGGCCGGCAACACAAGATATCTTATAAAAAATTCTCATGAAAATGGTTAGATGTAGCCATGTCCATCATATTTAAAATAAAATAAAATATTGTTAGAAATAAAAGAAAAATATATATGGGACCCATGTGGATCCATAAATAAAACAAAAAAAAATGTTAGAAATACCAGAGAAGATATACTTATGCTTAATTTTATCATGCTATCAATTTTCCACAGCATTAGGTTTTACACTAATTAATTGATGGGGTTTTATATTTCTCATGTTAAATGAGAATTGAAATCTCATGTTATAGAGATAAAAAATATGTGGGACCCATGTGTTAGAAAAAATTAGATGTAGGACCCATGTGTTATAGCGATGAATTACTTTGATATTTGACGTCGTTGCAAACGAAGAAAGCAAATCACGATGATGAGCATCATACGTGAAAGCTAATTGAATAGCCTGATGCAGAGTAGTAGGCTCATGCAGCTGAATCACTCTTTGAAATTCAATGCTCAAACCAGAAACAAAAAACTTAAGAGTAAATCATAGCTAAGCCTGGTACTTGATTTATTAAAATTTCATAGGCATGCACATAATCCTCCAAAGTACCAATCTATGACAACTTAGAAAGAGTTCCTCGCATATTTGTATAAGAAGTACCACCAAAACGTTGATGCATCGCCTTTGTAAAATCATCCCAATGTCGCACTGTTCCACTATTATGGATCCACTGGAACCATGAAGCAGCAGCTCCTTCAGTTCTTAGGCCAGTAGTTTCAATTCGTATATCATCAAGAATGTGTTGAATCCTGAAGAACATTTCACACTTGAAGATCCATAAATGAGGATTCTTGCCGTCGAATGATGGAATTTCCATATTAACCGAACGCAAAGTAATGCGTTGGTCATTCAGAGAAAGAATCGGATTTGAGTGTTGAGGATTATTGGCTGTAGCAACATGTGATTGTGGCATCGTTAGCGACGATAGATCTCTAATCCTAACGTCAGTGGCATTGAAACACAGCTTAAAGAAGTTCATAAGACGCGTCTCCAATGATTCTTTTAATTGATCAATGTGCTTATGCAACTCAGCACATGTATTCTGTAGTTCTTCAACTAATTCTTGTACTCGCATAATTGTAGAGTTAAATCTCAGTGGAAGCACCAATGATAAGGGTTTAATCCCTCTGAAGAGAAAATTGGAACGAAGATATACTGATTTTGTTATTCTGATAATAATCCAAAATACATGTATTACATCTTATATACTTTTTTCCTATGTATCCCCTTTAATATTATAACAATGAACCTACTAACTACCTCCCAGTATTACCTGAACCTGAAAATGGTGCCCCAAACGTGGGGTGAGATCTCTAAAAAGAAATCTCAGTAAAACAAGGGGTCCTCAAGGATCTTCCACCCCAAGCTCACTTACATGTGCAATATAAGTTCAAATGCATTTAACAGTATAAGTTCCAAAACTATGCAGTGCAACGGATATTCATGCCATGTGTGTTATAACTATTCTACTGGCTAGAGAAATGCAAGAATACGTCTATTACCTGCAGTTAGTACAAGGAACATCGCTTGCACCTCACCCACAGCCTCACCATCTTGTATGTACCACATACTCAGGCTTATCGTATAGGTGGAACACCACATGCATATCAATAAGGCACTTGCATATAACAGCTCATCAGCATTTATCAAATAATACATGAAAACAACATCATGCATATAAACCATCACCCCATGGGAGATGGTGTAACCAACAATGGCAAAGCCGAGGACACGAAAGCGTACCTCTTAAGCAATCAATCCAAGCCAAGTCCACACAAGCTCACGGTCCACACACAGCAAAATCACAATTTGTTTTAGACCAACAATCATATCAATATTCATACTCTATAAGCATATGACATAAAGACAACGCTTTTCCTTTACGTTTTACATCTTTAGACTTCTCACAAAGCCTTAAGGACTTAATCACTTAGATTCTGACTTACATTAATTATCACAGAAGTCCCACTTCATCAAACTAGGGTCCACAAACCCATAACTCCGTTCTATATGAGAAGTACCGTTATTGTTCTCGAAAATCCAAAACATCCGGATATATGTCGGGGCCATATCCGGATATCCATATCCGGATGTCTACAAGCCCATATCCGGATATCAATATCCGGATATCATATCTGGAAATTTCGCGACAGAATGCAGTTTCCGCATTTCGCGAGATATCACTCTCAAGGTTCCTTTTTTAAATGCACTTGCAAATATTTACCAAATATCCTGAGATTTTAATATGTTAAACTAGACATCACAAGCTTTCCAATGACATATTTTATGTCTCAATCGGAGTTGTATAACTTCGGTTATGATTTTCGCAAAGTGACTGCTACAAACTGAATTTCCAACAACGAAGACGCGACTTCAAACTAAAATTGAGATTAAAGAACTTATCCAATGGATATGAGATCTTATAGGGCCATATCCCTATGTGTTAGCTACACATAGGTCCAAACGGCACTCGATTTGGAGCTCTGTAGCTTAAGATATCGAATTTTTACTGAAACAGGTTCGTTGCTGTCCCAATATCCGGATATCATATCCGGATATGCCATATCCGGATATAATATCCGGATATTTCACGATAAAGGCCAAAAACAGCAGCCTACCACGAAAATATCCATTTAAAATTCCATCTTTCACCTAGATACATCTATCCCATCGACTTATCATGCATTTTAACACTTAGGTTCATCAACCAACGTTCAAATTATCAAAATTCATAATTTTACATCTTCAATTCATGTTATATTCATGAAAACAAAAAGGGAAGTGTTGAGGCATATACCCATGAGCTTCAAAACAGTAAAAGGGCTGCTCTTGGAGCTCTCTATGAAACTCCTACAATCTGACCTCCAAGGTACACGAAAATGGTATCAAGGTTGGCCCTTTCTCCACAAAGGTCACCACTTGAAGCTTCCACAACCAAAGGAAATGGCTCCCAAAACCCAAGCAAGGAACTCAGCCCAAAGAACCTCCCAAAACAGCAACCCCAACTCAGAATGGAGCTCACCACACACTCACCATGATAGTTCCCACTCACCCAAGGTGTTTAAGTGAAGAAGCAACCAAGAAAATGGTCACTTGATTGAGTTTTTGGTCAAGAACAATGGAAGAGAGCAATGGAACAGTAGCAAACTGGTCAGCCACCCCAACAAGTCACGTAGGAATGCAAGGTGCATAGTGTTTTGGGCCCAAAAGTTGTATTTTTAGCCCACTTAAGTGTAAACACACAGTATTAGCGCTAAATGCTATGCTTAGCATTTTAATCCCAAACTTAGGATTCTGAACCTACTCATTTTTCTAAGATTTTTCATATTTTTATTTTATTTTTCACAGCACCTTTCCGGTACACGCTTTTCCATAGCCATTATCAGTTCCGGCACCAGCTCTCATTATTTTAACTTGAAACTCATTTTACAAGTCCTACATATTATTCTAGGAATATTCATGCACTTATTATAATTTTCCGGGATACTTCACCAGTACACATTTATACCGGGTAGCAGAACCAGTATCTACACTTTTCGTCCGAAAAGTGACTTTCAGCATTATTACTAACTTACTATAATTATTAAAGCCTCATAATAATTATTAGGGTCAATTATGGACTTATTTCCTAATTCTCATTTCATTAATTAGTTTCCTTAATTAACGGTGCGAGTTCTTACAGTAGTGGTGTGTAATCCGGATAGGAGCACACTAGTAAGTCTCGGGTGTATATGGATGGAGGGGTACCTTGGTTAGTTATTTTAGGAACACGCCTTGGATGAGACCCATAGGCTTATATGCCGAGCCAATAGGCTGGACGTTGGGTGGTGTTGGCATTGACCACCCAGCCTTGTCGTATTTTGTATCCCTATGATCCCCAGTTTCTCTAAATCCCTTGCTTTATCCCATTTTCAAGATGTTATTTTATGTTATTTATATGCATCGAAGTGAGCCATTGGGCGGAGTATTCTCCAAAACCTCTGGGTTACAGAGATATATTCGTATATCTCACCCTGTCTCGGGGACTTTATTTCTGGAGGTAGCAGTGGTGCAGGTGATGCGGGCAAGAGTCCCGTAGGATGAGAAGTTGGAGGACTTTTTATTTCGCATTTTTGTTGGCCATTGGGCCTAGGCTAGACTTAGGGCATGAACATCGCATATGGTATTTAGGATGAGATCATGGTCATATTTGATCATGCCATTTTTGCCTAAGTCTAGTTGCATTTAGATTATGTTATTTTGAGGTTTCCTTATTATGTATTACTTGGAGATTAGAATTGTAATTGTAATATTTAATTTGGAAGTTGCAAATTGTAAATGAATACTTGATGTAATATGGAAGCATGTAATATGATGGAAGAGCAATAGGCCTATTTTAGGATTATGAGTATGTAAGATGTATGCAAATGGACTTTGGTGATTGAATTTGTTAAGTATTAATAAAGTAAGCAATGTTATGTAAATTAAGTAAATTAAGATAAACTGTGATGGGTTCTAAGAGCCCTAAGGCATTGCTGGTCCTTGTGAGTGCCACCCACCGATTATTAGGTACATTTTGAGGTCATAAACTACTTGTGCAAATTTGGGGATTGTTGGAAAAACAAAGGAAACTCTGACTAATTTTCTAGAAATTGGCAGTTTTTAGGTGAACTTTGGAAGAGAATATCTCCCTCCAAAAAGGTTCGATAGGGACGTGCCATATGCCTTTTTGAAGCTTGAGATATCCCCTATCTTATGTTAAAATTTGGGGAAATTCTGGGTTGGGCGTCGGCCTGTAGAAGGCAGTGAACACAGACTGCTTATTTGCTTACTGCAGATGTGGCAGTTCTGGACCAGTTTTGGGAAATTTATTCCCGCTTCTTTTGTGGTTTAAATTAGGTGTATGATATATCAAATTGAATCTTAAGGTGTCTAGTTTGTTGCATAAAAATTTGAGAGAAATTGGATGAATGGATTTTCTGCAGTAATTGATTGAGTGAAGGATGTTAGTAGCTGCTTTGGAGTTGGCTGACAGCTTTGTTTGTCCAACTTCAAACGGAGATATCCGGAGCAAACGAGATCGAAATAACTCGTGTGATAGCTTCCTAGAAATTTAATTAAGTATAGAATAACATATCAAAAGATGAGAGGTTCACGCCATGCGGTTTGTCCGCAGAAAATTAATGATCGAACCACGTTCGGGTAGGTAGAAAACGTAAAAGTGAGAAATTAGCTTATTGGGTTTATGGGAACCCCTTAGTGACTTGAGAGATGTAAATTAAGTTACAAAATTCTTTTAAATATTTATTCCACGAAGATTTTACGGTTACGATCACAACTTTTAGTTATTACATTTTTTACGGTTTTAAATCCTCTCGTAATAAACGAAAAAAGTTAATTCGTATTTTTATAAAGTGAATTGCTGTGATTGTAGCTGTGCTTAATATCATAATTAATGTTAACAATACCGGTGTACAACGGGCTGTTACACTGATTGTTTGGGATTTTAGAATAATTATTATTCTGATTTGAAATAGTATTCAAGATAATTAAAGATTGCATGAAAATTGGAGAAGATATGGAAGATATAATGAAGAGAGAAAAAAAGCATGGGATCAATATTTAAGATAATTAAAGATTGCATGCAGATTGGAGAAGATATGGGAGATATCATGAAGATATATAAAAGCATGGAATCGAGTAAAGATTAGGAAAGATTTTATCTTTTTATATTTCATGTAAGAGAAATAAAATATTCTATACCAAAGATTTGATTAGGATTGCATTGCATAATAGATTAAGATGCTATTATTATAAATAGGGCTCATTGCATATTGTTCAAAAAGGAGAAAACACAAGAGAGAAAATAGAGAAGAATATACAAGAAGAAAAAAGAGAATTAGATTTTCAAGATTAGGATTCTTTCTTGTGCATCAATTGAAGAGCTTTCTCAAGATCATTCATTCATTCATTCATCCTTTCACAAAGTGAATATTTCTCCATAGGATTTCAGATTACCTATCTGCTCAAGGAAAAGAAGCATCGAGGTAAATAATTTAATTATAATTTTCTTTCTTGACCTTTTTGAAGGTCTGTACTGAGAAACTTGGATACCAATTTTTGTGCTGGGATACCAGCATGTCTCTTTTTCTTGGAAATTCAGAGTAAGTTGAGAACCCTTGTGTGATAGGGTTTCGGAATCCTAAAGGGTTAGGGTTTCGTACTGGGAGACTAGGATACCAGTTTGGAAATTTGTGTAAGGGGTAGACTAAGAAACTAGGAAACTAGAGAACTCTTTGTACACAAGTTTCATAGTGGAGTTGCCTTTCGAATTTCAGTATTCGATTTTAGGACTCGTGGTTTTTCTTCCCTTTTGGGATTTCAACATAAAAACTATTATGTTAATATCTCTCTACCCTTATCTTGATTTATTGTTTTGAGTTAATTTTAATTAGCGAATTATTTTTATAAAACTCAATTCACCGCCTCTTGAGTTCATCCAGGGCCAACAAGAAATAATTTTGCATTTCTAAAAATGTATTCGATGGAGTTCCTACATAATTAGTAGTTTTTTTAATTTAATTATTTTGAAAAAAATGTAAGCATAAAAAATGAAGAAGACCCCCCTATGAAACATTAGAGTTTTTTAGAGCATTATTGCAATACAATGAAATATATCGTTCACATCCACTTGAGACAATTCTCTCCAAGCCCCTTCCTGGTTTTGCTTCCTTTGTAATCTCTTTTCCTTTATCAATTGATGTAATGAGAAGTCTATTAATTGCTTCGATTTTATTTATTTCCATGCAATTGACTATATATATGAAATTTTGCAGTCATCACTTCAATGATATACATCTATGTGCTTTCTTTTTCTTTTTATTTTCTGGAATCTTCTTATCTTGTCTTGCAGGGGTCTCATGATGTGATGGCGCTTTTTGGCACCATTACATTGCGAAAAAGCTTTGGGGTTCGATTTAATTTCTTGAAATTTAATATTTGTGTTTGGATGCTTTCCTTGGGTTTTTGCGTTCATTCATAATCAATTTGACTGGAATTCGTCGACTGGTCTTTCTCTATTTTGACTCCAGAAGTGTGCTTTGCGGCAAAAATCGGATTTTGCACTTACTGGGTACGTGATCAACACAAAGATTGGTGTTGCGGTGGTACTTTATTGATAGATTTTATGATGATGAAAAGGAAAGGAAGTGAGTGTGACGTGTCCTCGAAATTGACTGAGATTTGGAAATCCAATCATGTGTCTCCGTCGTGCAATTTGAAGTCCCATTATTTGATGGAAGATTGTTCGAGGTTGAAGAAGAGGTGTAGAGGAAATACTAAGATAGACTCAGCTGATCCCTACAAGAGTAGGGTGGCTGGTTTTCCCACTGCTCCTCCTTGTGGGACATCGTCTCAGATGACAGCGGGAAGAGGCCTAAAGAGAAAGATAGGTTGCATTGATGTGGCTACCCAGATGGGGAGGAAGAAGAAGATTGAAGATGATTATGTTACCGGGGTGACGATCGGGCAAGGAAAGTATGGATCTGTTTGGTTGTGTAGGTCTCTTGTTGGCGGCGTGGAGTATGCGTGTAAGACTCTGAAGAAGGGGGATGAGACTGTTTATAGGGAGGTGGAGATAATGCAGCACTTGTCTGGGCATCCTGGGGTTGTGACTCTGCTGCCAGTGTATGAGGAAGTTGATAGCTCTCATCTGGTGATGGAATTATGCTCTGGGGGAAGACTCGTCGACCAGATGTTTAGGGAGGGCCCTTGTTCTGAACAGTGGGCTGCTAATATACTTAAGGAAGTAATGTTGGTCGTCAAGTATTGTCATGATATGGGAGTTGTGCACAGAGATATCAAGCCTGAGAATATTCTGCTTACGGCTTCAGGGGAAATAAAGCTTGCTGATTTTGGCCTGGCCATGAGAGTTTCTAATGGTAATATGTGAAACCTGTTTAGATGATCTTCTTTTTTTTGTTATCCTATGGTATATATATATATGCTAACTTCTATGAATAGAATCCTGACACAACCTGGCTCGTGTAAAATTCCACCCTAGTCATTCTGTTAATAAAAAATGTCTAGGCAAAGTTTCTGTATTTTCTGTATTTCTTTCTTTTTGAGTGTATTTACTTTCCTTTTTTTCTTTTTTAGTTTCATATGACACCACAAGCAAAAAAAAAGTTTGAAGAAGTTCATCATTATGAGCTTTCAACTGAATTGTACTTTACTAATGTTACCCTGTTCGTAGGAGTAAAAATTGGAGAGTTCAGATGGTCATCTCCCTTACGTTTACTATGTTTAGTATTCAAGTAAATTTGCTAGTGGTTTAAGCATAAGAGGTCCTAGAGAAAATGCTTATAATAGTTTGAAGCTAACCATTCCTACTCTAAGGTCACTTAATTTTTAAGCATTTAAAAATATCAGTCATTCAATTGATATATATATATATATACACACACACACATGAGTAAAAGATACATACATACATGAATCATTTATGTTGTTTATGCATAGCCTCATTGTCTAGAAATTTGCATTGCAGGTCGGAACTTGACAGGTTTGGCTGGGAGCCCTGCATATGTTGCACCAGAAGTGTTGTTGGGTAGATACTCTGAAAAGGTGGATATATGGAGTGCTGGAGTGCTCCTGCATGCTCTGTTGGTTGGTGTTCTTCCATTTAAAGGGGATTCACAAGAAGTACTCTTTGAGGCTATTAAGAATTCCAAGCTAGATTTCCAAACCAGGCTGTGGGAATCAATATCTAAACCTGCAAGAGATCTTGTTGGGAGAATGCTGACAAGGGATATTTCAGCAAGGATAACAGCTGATGAAGTACTTAGTAAGTTTATGATAGATTATTAATGTTTTGTAGCGTGCTTTATCTCTCTTCCTCAATGATGAATACACCAAAGAATTGTTGTATTTGGTTTTTTAATCTTGGAATACTTAAAATTAGAAATTTCCAAGTTATTTTGAAAAGTATCTTTGCCTTTCACATGAATTCTTGATAATTAGAAGGATTGCCTTGTTTTATTAACAAGCTTCGTGGGTTCCTTGAGTGGCGGTTAACTGGTTATACCCTATTGTACATTGTTTTTGGTTGGGATAATAGTCAGAATCTGTTAATTCTCACTTACTTTTGTTAGTTTTTATTAGGTGTTCTTCTATGTGGTTGAGGGTCTCTTTTTCTCCCTAATGTTTTTAAAAAGGAAATAAAATGACGATACTTTTAAGTTTTGGAACTGTTCGATTGTTTGCATATTAAATTAATATTATGTGGCTCAATTTCAGGACATCCATGGATATCTTTCTACACAGAACATATACCGAAGATGCAGCCCATTGAATCAAAGTTGAAGCACCAAAATGGAACTGCTTGCCACAACTTTGTTGCTGCACCTGAACCTAGGTTAGGAAGAAACAGGATGCATGATGGGTTCCTTAATGAGGTTTCAATGCTTTCTTCTTTATCTGAGAGTTGAAATTGAAAATATCATGATGATTGTGTGTGGATTGATGCACTTGCGGATGCATTTTCACGTCTAAGGATATCTGAACCAATTGAGTCAAAGTTGAAGCAGCAAAATGGAGCTGCTTGCCACAACTTTGTTGCTGCACCTGAAACTAGGTTAGGAAGAAATACGATGGATGATGGGTTCCTTAATGAGGTTTCAATGCTTTCTTTATCATCTGAGAGTTGAAATTCAGAATATCATGATGATTGTGTGTCGATTGATGCACTTGCCAATGTAATTTCACGTCTAAGGATATCTGAACCTATTGAATCCAAGTTTAAGTACCAAAATGGAGCTGCTTGCCACAACTTTATTGCTGCACCTGAACCTAGGATAGGAAGAAACAAGATGGATGATGGGTTCCTTAGTGAGGTTTCAAGGCTTTCTTCATCATCTAAGAGTTACAATTCAGAATATCATGATGATTGTGTGTGGATTGATGCACTTGCTAATGCATTTTCACGTATGAGGATATCTGAACCAATTGAATCAAGTTTGACGCACCAAAATGGAGCTGCTTGCCACAACTTTGTTGCTGCACCTGAACCTAGTTTAGGAAGAAATATGATGGATAATGGGTTCCTTAATGAGGTTTCAAGGCTTTCTTCTGTTAGCATATGGGTGTCCTGGAGACAATCTTTTGATTAAATAAAGGACACTATATGTAGAACTTTGTTTGTCGCAAATAAATAAAAGCACTATTTATTCAGTTTCATATTGTGTCTCGATATTACTGTTAATATTACATGAACAAACTGGATAAACCCCTTGGAATAGAACAGGTATCTCTTGAGTATCTGTGATGAGATCACGATCATGAGGATTCAAGGATATTGCATGTCTATTCCTAATTATATGTTCCTAGTCTAGAGACACTGAGTTTGGGGATCAGTGATCTCGAGTAAGACTAGTACGACTTATCTACTTGTATATGGATACAAGATAAAGACCTCATGAGCTGCAAATATGGAGATATCTTAGCTAAAGTCGTGGGTGGACCTATAAGAGTATAACTCGCACTGAACAGACCCAAAAAGAGACTTTATGAGGAAATCTCACAGATAGTGTCATTAGAGTAATCTCTTTATGTTTGGGTATGTC
The DNA here is from genome assembly GCA_032173675.1 of Gastrolobium villosum. Classification (NCBI taxonomy): domain Eukaryota; kingdom Viridiplantae; phylum Streptophyta; class Magnoliopsida; order Fabales; family Fabaceae; genus Gastrolobium; species Gastrolobium villosum. The sequence goes on from JAVKPL010000479.1 coordinate 13,512, forward strand.
TTTCCTTAGACCAGAAGTTATTACCTAGACTGTGTTCTTGAATGCTTGTTTTGATTGTATGCCTCGTCTGCCTGAAACATGGAGACTCATAAGTATACTGTTGGGCGTGTCCTTAAAGGGTACAGGGCTAGGGTAATAAGCTGAAGGAATTCATCAAATCTCTGTGAGAGATTAGGTTATCTGTAAACCGGAGAAATCGGGATGACATTTACAGGGACTCGGGAATCTATGCATAGTAAAAGAGATCATGAGATGATCTGCCTTTAGAGTCAGTAAATTGAAGATTCCCTATTTCGAACAAAGCTTACCCTAAACCGCAGGGGTTGATACATTTCCTTACCCTAGGTTAATGGGAAGATAACCAAGACGAAGGGAAATACATACGGTAACCAAATATGTGCAATAGGATGATCAAGTCATTAATCTGACTAGTTCTGGGGCAACAAAGCATTGCTAGTGCTCTGTGTTGTCATTAATTGGGTTGTGGGCTTGTTGGGCCCAAGCCCAGTTACGTCAGAAGCTAAGTTAGACCTAATGGGTCACACACTAACACCTTGTAGTCATGATGGACTAGCTTTAAAGGTATTGGGCCTAATAATGTTATTAGCACAAGAAGCTGTTTGGAAGCCCACCTAAATATGTGGGTGGTGCATGGAGCTTAGTAATGGGCTTGGATAGTCCAAGCCATTACTAATTAATTTAATTAGTTAAATTAATAATCAAATATTTGAATTTCGAATTTTGAATTTGAATTTTGAATTTTGAAATTTGAATTTGGATTTTGAATTTTTAGATTCAAATTTTGAATTTGAAATTTGAAATTTGAATTTTGAAATTTGAATTTTGCAATTTGAATTTGGGATTTAAATTTTGAAATTCGAATTTTGAATTTGAAATTTGAAATTTTGAATTTTGAATTTTGAATTTGAATGTTTAAACATTTGAATTCAAGTGTTTGAATTCGAATTTGAATTGGCTTTAAAAGATGTTTCATAACAAAAGGATAAGATAGGATCTTATTAGAACATATTCCTTTGATCAAGAAGCATCTTTGGAGCACATTCTTGGGCTGTTTGGGGCGCATAAATGAGTGATAAGAATGTCATCTTATCACTTAAAACAAAGCTCCTTTCAGATTTGGTGGTTGAGGGAATCAGTGGGTGAGTTGATTCAAATTTTGAATGCAACTACTCAATATATTTGGACCCCTTTTAAGGGCTGAATTAT
>JAVKPL010000480.1:0-14551 GCA_032173675.1 Gastrolobium villosum
ATAAATTTATATTTACAAAAATTGAAATCTGAATTAGGAATTTAATTATAAAAGAAGAATAGTGGAATTTTAATTTAATTATTAAAACGTGTTGGCAGGGGGCAGGAAGGCCCTCTGGGCAAGCCCAGATTGCAACATTTAACTATTAGTATTTTATGTAAATAATTATTTTTTTTTCAAGGATTTGTGTCATTAGTATTTTGAATTTTACAAATTTGTATTTACAAAAATTAAATTCAGATTTAGGAATTTAATTATAAAAGAAGAAGGATGAAATTTTGATTTAATTATAAAAATGTGTTGGTGGGCCGGCCCTTCGGGCCGAGCCTTGTTTGCCACCTCTAACTATGAGCATACAATATATTTTTATATTTATCTACAAAAAGGGTTCTTGAAGAGCCAAGTACTCATTGAGTTCGAATCAACTATAGCGTTAAAATAATGATATACATCAAAACATTCAATGATCATTCCTTTTAATTGAGTAATTATTAAGAATAAATAATTATTTTTTTGCAAGAATTTGTGTCTTTAGTATTTTAAATTTTATAAATTTATACAAATATTGAAATTAGATTTAAGTTTTTAATTATAAAATAAGAAAGGTGGAATTTTAATTTAATTATAAAAACGTGTTGGAGGGCAGGGCAGGTCAGCCCTCCAAATCGAGCCTAATTTTTCACCTCTAACTCCCAAGAATTTATATAAATAATTAATTTTTTTTGCAAGGACTAGTGTCGTTAATCTTTGGAAGTTCACAAATTTGTATTTACAAAATTTGAAATCAAATTTAGTAATTTAATTATAAAAGAAAAAAGATAAAATTTCAATTGAATTATAAAAATATATTGGCGGGCCGGCCCTCCGGGCCGAGCCCAGTTTTCCATCTCTAACTCTCAGCATTTTATATAAATAATTATTTATTGCAAGTGTTTGTGTTAATTACACTCTTTCAATAAAAAATGAAAGTTTAATTTCTTTCTTATGTACTAAATTAAAATTTTTTTTTATAGTTCTTAAATTTTGTATTTATGTTTAAAATTTAAAATTTTTTATATTAATTATACATGTTTTTTAAAATAATTTTTTTCTATTTTAATTTATGGTTTTTTTAATTGGTTATACATAAATATTTAAAAAAAATTTGTTAAATATTTTTTTAAAAAAATAATTCTATATTATTTTAATTGGTTATACATGTATATTTAAAATTTTGATGTTAAATATTTTTAAAAAAATACATGTATATTATTTTAATTGGTTACACATGTATATTTAAAATTTTTATGTTAAATATTTTTAAAAAAATACATGTATATTATTTTAATTGGTTATACACGTATATTTATAATTTTGTTATTTTACAAAAAAATTTAATGTTTTTATTTTTTTTATGCAACATTAATATGTCTAACAATTATCCATGCAAAAAATAGTGGGATATACAATAAAAGAAAAGTATAGATTTTTTTACTAATAATATACAACAAAAGAAAAGTAATGGGGCATTAAATGAGTTGTTTGCCATAAAAATTTTTCTAAGAGTTTTCTCATCATTACAAAGTTAAAAATTCAAATCCAAAATCCAAAATTCAAATTTTAATATAAATTCAAAATTTTTATAATTATTAAATTTTTATATTTTATTTTATACAGAATGATAGATGTAATTTTTTTATTAATTTTACTTATTATTCGAAAAAATAATTTTTTTTATCTTTTAATTTATAATTTTTATATAAGATTTACATATAAAATATTTATGTTAATTTCTTTTAAGTAAATAATATTTATTTATGCAGCATTAATATGGTTAACAATTACTCATGTAGAAAGTAATGGGATAATGTCTACAAAAAAGAAGAAATAATAAGATAATAAATGAGTTGTCTCCCACCAACAATTGTTCAAATATTTTCTCACAAAATTCAAATTCAAATTTAAAGTGAAAGATGAGATCAAAATTCAAATTCCCAACTGCACAATCAAGAGAGTGAGACGGAGAAGGATTCAAAACCCAAACGATTCACATTGACGCTTCAATGTCACCCATTTCGTATAACGCGCTGTGTTTAGTGATGGATATATCATCGGATGACCGCATCCATTGGAACATGGAATGTCGCAGGTAAATTCACCCATTGGATATATCATCGGCTGCCCACATCCAGTGTTATCATTATTAATTGAAAAAATATATCAATGACAGAGTCGTATGCTTTTAAAGAAATGGACGATTTCCAAAAGAAAAAAATCAAGACTTTATGTAAATCATGCAGAACTGAATGATACTATTTTAATGACTCACGCTTCCCATATACCGTCGTTACATATTACACACTTGAGCTCCTTTTTATATTTTTTTAACACATATTCAAAGTTTCAGTTAAAAAAATCAGAACAAAAAGTTTGAATCAAAATTAATATGGATTCTGTAGGTTTAAATTGTAGGTTGGGATGTATTTAGTAGTTATGATTTTTTTTTTTTTTTGGATTCCACTGAAAAAAGGTTAATAAAAATTCAAACTTTAAAATTTTAAAATAAGAAACAACAATTTGAATTAATTTTTTTTTAGATTGAAATCGTATCCTAATCTGTTTTTAGTAGTTATAAATGTTATTTTTTGATGGATAAAAAAGAAATTTTCTGAATTCCACTGAATAAAAGTTAATAAAAATTCAAACTTTAAATTTTAAAAATAAGAAACACAAATTTGAATTAAAACTACTAATTTTTTAAAATTGAAATCGTATCCTAATATGTTTTTAGTAGTTATAAATGTTATTTTTTGATGGATAAAAAAAGACATACTTTGAATTCCAATAATCTAAGTATAATAAAAATTGAAACTTTAAATGTTAAAAATAATAAACACAAATCTGAATTAAAACTACTTATTTTGTTACATTGAAATCGTATCATAACATGTTTGTAGTAGTTATAGACGTTTTTTTGGATAAAAAAAGACATACTTTGAATTCCAATAATCAAAGTATAATAAAAATTGAAACTTTAAATTTTAAAAATAATAAACACAAATTTGAATTAAAACTACTTGTTTGGTTACATTAAATTCGTATGATAACATGTTTGTAGTAGTTATATATGTTTTTTTGTTTTTGGATAAAAAAACACACTTTGAATTCCAATAATCAAAGTATAATAAAATTTGAAACTTTAAATTTTAAAAATAAGAAACAGAAATTTGAATAAAAACTACTTAGTTTGCTACATTAAAATCGAATCATAATATGTTTTTAGCAGTTATAGACGTTTTTTTGGATAAAAAAAGACATACTTTGAATTCCAATAATCAAAGTATAATAAAATTTGAAACTTTAAATTTTAAAAATAATAAACACAAATTTGAATTAATATATAAGAAAATGCTCCACACTTGTGTTCCAATAATCAAAAGACATACTTTGAATTCCAATAATCAAAGTATAATGAAAATTGAAACTTTAAATTTTAAAAATAATAAACATAAATTTGAATTAAAACTACTTATTTGGTTACATTAAAATCGTATGATAACATGTTTGTAGTAGTTATAGACGCTTTTTTGCTTTTTGTTTTGGATAAAAAAAGATATACTTTGAATTCCAATAATCAAAGTATAATAAAAATCGCAACTTTAAATTTTAAAAATAAGAAACATAAATTTGAATAATAACTATTTATTTTGTTACATTAAAATCATATCATAATATGTTTTTAGCATTTATAGACGTTTTTTTTGGATAAAAAGACATGCTTTGAATTCCAATAATCAAAGTATAATAAAGTTTGAAACTTTAAATTTTAAAAATAATAAACACAAATTTGAATTAATTTATAAGAAAATGCTCCACATTTTTGTTCTTTAATGATATCTAAATTTAATATATTTTTTAAAATTAAGATGCATAAGAAGGATAATATTAAATTCCTTGTGAGCCTTTCTGTATAATTTTGTATAACTATTATAATGGTGTGGCATCCACTATTTTAATTTCATTGAATGTTTGCTCTTTTTTTGAGTTAAAATTGATTCCTATTATCAATAAATTTAATTAAAAGCATTCCCTATTTCCTAGGCAAAAGAGAGATTTAGAAGCTGATTCTTTGAAGCTGAGTAAGCAGACTCTCATCAGTTGGAAGCCTCAGGTCATCCTTGGTGCCACCATTATCAGTAAGCAGGATCACTTATAACACATCATTCAAGTAGAGATTTAGATAATAGAAGCAAAATAAGATTAATGGGTGCATCAAAGGAATTGTCAACAGAAACTCACAAATCCATCCTCAGAAATATCAATCAACTGGTAGTCTGTTGAATTCACACAGGGAACCTGGAATAATAATAATAATAAAAATAATAAAAATAAAAAGATTACAAAAACAAAAAAGGTTCAAGTTAAGTGTCATCAAAGAAAGAAATCACAGAATTGAAGAACGATGAAACATAATAAAAAGTGCACACATCACAGTTGTGGGAAGAGGGCACAATATCTTCAAGCTTCTTGCCAGTGAAAATATCAATTCCAACAAAGTGGCACTTAGCATGACCATGCTTACCAGTCTTAGAAGTTGAAACTTCAACAACCTATCATAAAGAGAACCCATTGATAACCATAAATCATTATCACAAAAACCATAAATTAGTATCACAAAAAGTGCCAAAAAGAGAACGCAACCCAACACATTAAAAAAAATCCACACAAAACAATCAAGTACGCAAGCAAAAAGTGAATTAACATCGATTGGTTAATTGCTTAAATGCACAAGTTCGAAACCTAAGAAAAACAATTAACCACATGATAAAAAGAAAAACTCAAATCATACAGCCTAAAAATACAATACAAAAAGCACAAACAAAAGCATAAAAAGGAACACCATATGAAATTTGAGATTTCAACAGATAACAATTTTTTTGTTCTTTTTACAGTGAGAACTGCTTGAAGACCAAAACCTAATAATCTAAATCAACAACACAAATAGATCTCAAAAGCCAAATCATCTGTAGATCAGTGCATCCATTAAAAAGTCAATAACCATATTGGAATCTTAGTATGAGAAATCTTTTATGCTGCATCCAACACTTCATACAAATAGAAAAACACAACCATAAGCTCATGATCATGAAAGAGACCAAAGCTTGATGGTTTAGTTTAACCCCAAATCAATGTCACAGATCAATGTGCAATACGATGACCGATACTGGTTGTTATTACCTTCTTGAAAAGCATAAATTCATGTGTGCAAACTGCTCCAAAATCTCGTGCAACATCCTGTGACTGCAACCAAAAACATTTCATCAAATATCAGGGTTTTACCAAATTAAAAATAAAGGTAACATCAGATAGAGAATTCAAAATTGAAGAACATAAAAAGAATACATGATGGTGAAAGGATTTTCACTGCATCAGAGAGAATAGGAGTTCAGAAATTGAAAAGAAAAAACTAAAACCCATTCCAAAAAATTCAACATTAGCAACTAAAACAAAAGAAAAAAAATGAAAAGAAACATAATGCATGATAGAGAATTCAAAATTGAAGAACTGAAAAAGAATACCTGATTGTTAAGGGATTTTCACTACATCAGAGAGAATATGAGATCATAAATTGAAAAGAAAAAACTAAAACTCATTCCAAAGAATTCAACTTTAGCAACGAAATCAGAAGAAAAAAGAAAAGAAAAGAAACATAATGCATGATAGAGAATTCAAAATTGAAGAACTGGAAAAGAATACTTGATTGTGAAATACGACGAAACCTAAACCCACACACCATGAAATACGACAAAACCTTCCGCCCTACAAACGAAAAAAAGAGAATTAGTATACAAAAAACAGAACACGAATTCATAGCAACAACCCTTACAAACAAAAATGAAGAAAGAAATCGTAGGCAAGAAAAATGACTACGAACATTATGTTAAAAAAAACGACGACAGCAGCAAGAAAATCGCAACGGAGAAAAAGATTTTAAAATGAAGACGAATAGCAGCAAGAAAATCCCAACGGAGAAAAAAGATTTTAAAACGAAGATGAACAGCAGCAAGAAAATAAAAAACGACGAACAAAAATATTGTGCACTGATAAAAAACGATGTTGAAGAAGAACACGTATCAGGCAGCAGCAACAAAAAAGAGAATATAAGAGGAACGAACAAAAACGTCTTGTGCACAATGGATTTTGAATACTTCCACATGTATTTATTTAATCATTTAACTAAACCAATGCATAAAGAAGGTCATCATTAAATGAGTTGTCAGCATTCAAAATTTAAAAATCAAATTTTGAATTTCAAATTTTGAAATCTCGAAAATTAAAGAGCATTCAGATATATTTATTGACCTGTCTGCCACCAACATTCATAAGCGATCTGTACCATTGATTTAAAGTAACAAATCCTGTCCATTGAAAATATAATTTTTTTTGTATTTATTATATTATATTAAACGCTTACCATTAAAGGAAACTTTTTTAATTTGTCCGTGTGAACATAAAGATAAAATTGAACTACAGTTTGACACGTCATCAAGGTTTCTAAAGAATGGAATTCCTTTATCATATAAGATGAGGTAAAGCAAATCATATTTTGGCAATTTTTTTTTATTTTATAACTTTTAGAATGTTATAATGTTGGTATTTAAAAACTATAGCAAAAAGTAACCCATCACTATCTGTAACGACCCGAATTAAAAAAATTAAAACAATAGAACAATGGAGTCGCCACCAATTTTATTTAATTTATAAGATTTGGAAAATCATTTTATTGTAAACTGATCTTTAAAATTATAGATCAAAGGTTCGGGAGTCTAATTATGCGCAGGGATGGGTGGAAACTTAATCTCACCGCACCGCTGGCACACCCGTTGCAAAACGATTACCTTAAATTAATTGTGCGAATTATTAATAGCTTTGAAAAATATTTGTTTTATCTCTTAAAAATAAAATATGATTAAAAAGAAGAATGAAGACTAAAATATTAAAATTTTATTTTAGCTTGACGGAAAGAGTTTTGCTCCGACGTATCCTCAGGTGCAGTGAGGAATTCAAAGCTACGTCGTTCTTTTTGTTTGCGTACTGATTATTTTGATTTAAATTACAACTTTCACTTCACCAAAAAAAAAAATTAGAAGTTTCAGATTACCAAGCTGTCACAACTAAAATAATCTGAAATGATAATTGTAGGATAACAAGCTGTCTCAACTCAGCTAATCCTTTATTAAGAAAAATAAGTAACTTTTATTTTAGCTTGACGGAAAGAGTTCTGCTTCGACGTATCCTCGACACAGTGAGGAATTCAAAGCTACGTCGTTCTTAAATGCTATATTTACGTATTGGCTATTTTATTTTATTTTTGAAGTAGTTTTGAAGAAACTCATTTGAAAGTTTAGGATTTAAAGGTTTCGGATTACCAAACTGTCACAAGTAAAATAATCCGAGATGATAATTGTAGGATTAACAAGCTGTCACAACTCACAACTAAGCTAATCCCTTTAAAAATAATTCTTTTTATTTAGGTGAATTTTACGATGAATTTAAATAAATTTTGAATCACCAAGCCGTCACGGCTAAAATGAGTCAAAATGAAATATGTGGAATTAACAAGTCGTCACGGCTCAGCTAACTCACATTTTAATTAATAATTGTTCTTTATTTTCTAAATTAACCCAACGTCAAATAATTTCAAATTGAAATAACTATGATTGTTTATTTTTTGTTTATTATTACTAAACGATTTAAAAATCATCGGACTGTCACGGTCGAAATGATTCTAAAAACAATCGGATCAACAAGCTGTCACAACTCATTTTAATTTTAATTCATTTGCATTGCATGCTTCACACGGTGTCTAGTCCATGAAATCTAATGCCGTCCATGAAATCAAAGCATTCATTTGCATTTGCATTGCATGCAATTGCAGACACATGCAACAAAGTGGGTCCGCCTATGGTGGTAACAATTACAAACCCTATACTTAAAATAACGTAGACAAAATTACTACAGCATGCATAATACAAGTTGAAAATTTAAATCTGCACCTTAAATTGAGTGATTCTTCTTAACAACAGCAAACAAGAGTGAGTACAAGTAGGAATAATATAGTAATATTTTATTTTATTTTATTTTATTTTATTTTATTTTTTTAAAAAAAACAAGACCAATGGACTGGGAACTTGGGATTGAGTATGAAGAAGCATGGGCGACAGCACAAATATGGGGTCTTTCTTTCCTGTACATCTTCTCTTTGTCCAGAATTTTTTTCAATCCTCTCTACTAAAAAAACTCTCTTGGGCTGTGACCCTCTTCTTTTTTTCCAAACCCCGCCTGTTCCCCTTATCGCTGCCTTCCTTTTTTAACGGCTCCCCAAAAAAAATCTTGTGAAGCCTCCAATATAGTCAATATGAATCCCAGCAAGAGCAAGTGATTTGTCTTTGTCATATTTCTTTTCTCATGATATGCGCCATGTTGTATTTTCTACACCTTCTCTGCCTTCTGAAAACTTTCATTATTCTCCCCTGATTATCTCGACCTTTGCAGACTTTGGCATTTAGTTCTATTATCTTTTTTTTCTTTTTTTTTCTTTTGAATATTAGCTGATTGCGAATTATAAAAGAAATATACTCCTTTTTAATTTTTTAAGAAAGAAGGGGTCCACAATTTAAATAATTTCTTGTCATTTTTTAGTATTTGGGACAAAATTAGATGTTCACACTATCCATATTTTTATGATTATTTTTTCCAATGATTTCCCCTCTTTTTCGATAAAGGAATACCTACTCACCCTGCGGAGAAAAAGTTCTCTCTAAGCCACTAAAATTGATCTAATGATGAGGGATTTAGATATGTCATGTTAGGTTGTGCGTTTAATTCCCACTTGTATCAAAATAAAAAAAAAATGTGCTCCATCATCACTTTCCAAACAACTAATTAATTTTAGACTTAAAAATGTATTAGACATATAATAAAGTCACCATTCTAATTAATAATTTAAAATTCTAAAAACATTCAGTGAAATTAAGTTAAAGTGATTTTAAAAAAAAATACATAAATATTTTGATAAAATACTAATGCATATATTCAAATTGTACTGGGCAAAAAAATTGATATATTGTTTTTTAAATAAAAAATCATGAATTTTTGAAAGTTTTAGAAATAATTACATATTTATTGCACAATACCACGTCCAATTTGGGTGTCACCAATCACGTCAAAATTGGGCGTCACTCAAGAGGCAATCACGCCTAATTTAGGCGTGACTCATCAGGTGTTGACACGTGTCACAATTTATTTTCCCAAAAAAAATATTAACAATTTAATCGTAAAACTTCTGAAGGCCACAACTTTTGACTCGGGAATCCAAATCAGGTAATTCTTTTTTTGATTCCACATAACTCTTCGAATTCTACGCAATGACATCCAATTTGACGTATTTTATTTCTTACAAACACAATTTAAATTTGCAAAAATGGTTTTATAAGAGCGGTTAAACCCAGAAGCCTCTGGTTTATGGATTTGTGATTTAATATAAAAAATAAATAAAGACTTGATTTGTGATTTAAACTCAAAAATCAAATTGAAAAATCTGTATTCATAAAGGAAATAATTAAATAAATATTCTCTATAAGGAAAAAGGATTTTATTTTTGAAATTAATGATTAATGCTATAAGCTTCTGGGTTATTATTCGTGGTCTGAAATTAATGATAGCTTATGAATGTTTTTCAAAAGTAAAATCCTTCTTCCTTAGAGATTTGAATATTTATTTAATTATTTCTTTTATTAATACAGATTTACAAATTAATTTTTGAGTTTAATTCACAAATCAAATCTTTCTTTTGTTTTCCTTTTTAATAATAATTTTTATTTTTAATTTAAATCACAAACCAAATCTTTATTTATTTTTTATATTAAATCACAAAACTCAGAGGCTTCTGGGTTTAACCGCTCTTAAAACCAATGATGCATCGACACTTGAAGAAGGAAAAGAAGATGAAGTGCATCTTGAGAGAAGAGAAAGATGAAGAGAGAATGGTTTTCATTCTTGCTGAATTGTATATGAGATTATGAGATTAAACATGATACAAAAGGTAGGTTATATACAAACTAACCAACCCTTTAAACAAACTAACAAACCCCTTTAACAAACTAACAAACCCTTTTAACAAACTAACAAACTTGTAACAAACTACTAACTATCCTCTAACAAACTAACAACTATTGCCACATCAGCATATCCTGATTACACCCTCCCTCAAGCTGGACTGAGGATGTCCAAAAGACCAAGCTTGGAGATGATAGAGTGAAATGGACCAGCTGGCAATGGTTTAGTGAACACATCAGCCAACTGACATTGAGAAGAAACCGGAAGAAGCTTTAAAAGTCCATCTTGAATTCTCTCACGAATGATATGACAATCAAGTTCGATATGTTTTGATCTTTCATGAAAAGCAGGGTTATGAGCAAGGTATATAGCAGATTTGTTGTCGCAGAAAAGAGAAGCAGGCTGAGATGAATGAACTTGAAGATCATTGAGAAGGAATATGAGCCATTGAATTTCGCAAGTAGCAGAAGCCAAGGCTCTATACTCAGCTTCAGTGGAAGATCTTGATACAGTATGTTGTTTCTTTGCACGCCAAGAAATAAGTGCAGACCCAAGGAAGAAACACTGACCAGTAATGGAGCGTCGAGTATCAAGACATGCTCCCCAATCAGCATCAGCAAACCCGGATAAATGGAGATCATTGCTACGTGGATAGAACAAACCCTTCGCAGGAGAACATTTGAGATAACGGAGTATTCGATTAGCAGCTTGATGATGCAAGGCCATGGGATTAGCAACAAACTGGGATAGTTGTTGAACTGCTAATGTGATATCTGGACGAGTTGTTGTAAGGTACAATAACCTCCCAATAAGACGACGATAAGAAGCAGGATCAGAGAAGGTATCTCCTTGAACCCGTTGCAACTTCACAGAAGGATCCATAGGTGTGCTCACTGGTTTAGAAGCCAAGAGACCAGCATCTTGTAAAAGATCCAGTGTATATTTTCTTTGATTAAGAACTAGACCAGTAGCTGATCGACTGACCTCAAGTCCTAGAAAAAATCGGAGAGAACCCAAATCTTTTATTCGAAACTCAGCATCAAGTAACTGTTTGAGTCTGGAAATTTCAAGAGAGTTGTTTCCAGTGATGATGATATCATCAACATACACCAGAATGGCTGTAAAAGAAGAACAACTCTGACTAACAAACAAGGAGTAATCAGCAGTCGATTGTTTGTAATGGAGAGATATGAGAAAAGAGGATAGTCTTGCATACCACTGCCTGCTAGCCTGTTTCAGGCCATACAAGGACTTATGTAATTTGCAAATTTTACCAGAATCAGTAATAGAAAGACCTGGAGGTGGTAGCATGTAGACATCCTCATGTAATGCACCATGTAAGAACGCATTATTAACATCCAACTGAACAAGATCCCAATCACGAGCTGCAGCAATGGAGAGTAAGACTCGGACTGTGGTCAACTTAGCAACCGGAGAGAAGGTGTCAAAATAATCAATCCCTTCGGTTTGATTATATCCTTTGGCAACTAACCTTGCTTTGTATCTCTCAATAGATCCATCAGCTTTTAATTTGATTTTGAATACCCATTTGCATCCAATAGGTTTAACACCAACTGGCTTGTCAATCAAAGACCATGTGTGATTAAGTTCCAATGCAGTAAGTTCCTTTTTCATAGCATCAACCCAACAGTCATGTTGAGATGCCTGGTGGTAGGTGGCTGGTTCGACCATAGAGCTGAGTGTAAGGCAGTAGTGTTTGTATAAAGAGGAACAATTGTCAAATGTGTAGACTTTGGATAAAGGATACATAACAGAAGATTTACCTGAAGATGAAAGGGCAGCTGTAGCATTAGAGAGGCTCCAATGATAATCATCCAAATATTTTGGTGGTTGCTTAGATCTGGTGGACTGTCGAGGATGAGGATCTGGAACTCGAGAAGGTTGTATAGGTTCTGGTACTACCACAACATGATCAGGATTAGAAATAGGAGACTGAGACATATCTGGTGGAGGTGTGGTTTGTAGTGGTAAAGTAGGAGAAGATGGTGTGCTGGTATGGTTGTGATGTGGTTCTGTTGGTGTTTGGTAATAGTCATGGTCAGGTAAAACAGGTAATGGATAAGGTGTAATATGGTTATTGTTTTGTGAGGAAGTATGGAAAAGAGGAAAATACAACTCAAAGAATTTCACATGCCTGGAGACGAAAATTGAACCTGCCATAAGGTCATATAAGATATAGCCTTTAATTCCTGGTTTATGACCAAGGAAAATACACTTTCGTGCCCTCTTGGAGAATTTTGATCTATGAGACATAAGTGTGGATGCATATGAAAGACAACCAAAAACCTTTAATTCTTGTAGATCAGGTGCTGTGCCAAAAAGCTTGGCATATGGTGACAAGTTGTTGAGTAAAGGAGTAGGAACCCGATTTATTATATGGACTGAATGAAGAACAGCATAGCACCACAGTTTTGGAGGGATATTTGCTTGAAAGGTGAGAGATCGGGCCACATTTAAAATGTGTTTATGTTTCCTCTCTACAATCCCATTTTGTTGGGGTGTTTCCACACAAGATTTTTGATGAAAAATTCCCTTTTTATGGAAAAAGGAAGTCATATTGAACTCAGGGCCATTATCAGTTCTAATAACTTTTAAAGATGTTTGAAACTGATTTTCCATATAAGAAATAAATCCTTCTAAGTTATAAGCTGTTTCTTATTTGCATTTCATAAGAATGACCCATGTATATCTTGTGAAATCATCAACAAGGGTAAGAAAATATCTATGGCCATGTATGGATCGAGTGCCATAAGGGCCCCAAATATCAGCATGCAACAATTCTAGAAATCTGGTGGACCTAGATGTGCTAAGAGAAAAGGGCAATCTGTGTTGCTTAGAAAATTGGCACACATCACATGGAGTGACAGATTTATTTGAAATGAAGGCATATTGAGAAGACAAAGTTTTTAAAACTATATGAGAAACATGACCAAGCCTATAATGCCAAAGTATATGGTCATTTTTCAAAGCAATAGCAGAATCAGAAAGGTTACAATCTAAGGAACTGTTATGGTAAACTGTATGAGGCTGTGTAATGGAAATGGATGGTCTGGTCTTCTGGATGATTAACATATAAAGCCCTCTTCTGAGTTCAGCTGAACCAATCATCTGCTTGGTATGCTTCTGTACAATAAGACAATTGGTATCAGTAAAAGTGATGAAATATGGTGAAGTTTTAAGAAGCTTTGGAACTGAAATCAAGTTTACTTTGAAATCAGGAGCATACAAAACATCAGTTAAAACTAGTGTATCAGTTACTGCAATAGTCCCACTGAACTCAGCTTTAATGTGATGACCATTTGGCAAGCTAATGGATATAGGTAATACCTCGTGCAAGGAAGAAAAACAAGATTGTTGAAAGCATATATGATCTGTTGCCCCTGTGTCTAATATCCAATCATGGAAGAGTGTACCTGTTACATATGGTCTCTCTGATGTCATGGCAGAAGCTTGTACCAAGTTGGTTGAATGATGGATTGGCTCAGTGCTGGAACTCAACAATCTAAGCAACTGTTGATGTTGTTCAACAGTGAAAGGGCTATTATGTTCTGTTTGACTCCCATTATCGGATATAGCAGCATAATTGACACTCTTCTTTGACTTGTATCCAGGGGGAAAACCATGCTTGAAGTAACAATTCTCAATTGTGTGGTTTGTCATTTTGCAGTGAATGCAATATTTCCCTTTTCCTTTGTTATAAGCACTTCCTTTGTTAAAAGGAGCTTTTACTTTTCCTGAATTCACAACATTCTTGGATCCAGAATCATAGGAAAAAGCACGAGATGTATCTGCTACATCATTATGAGATTGACCACTCAATTTTCTTTCTTGTTGGATAATCATGGAGAAAGCTTTATTAACAACTGGAAGTGGATCATTAAGCATGATCTGAGAACTAACATGCTCATAATGATCATTTAATCCTTTCAGAAATCTGATGACTCGATCTCTGTCTCTTATCTTACGCATGTTGCTATATCCATCACAAGAACATCTTACCTGGCATGTACACCTCGGTAAAGGAATTAGATTATCAACTTCATCCCAAAGGATCTTCAATTCTGTAAAATATTGAGCAACAGTTCGGTTTCCTTGCTCTAGTTTACAGATATCATCTTGCAAATCTGAGATTCTAAAGATATCGGCCTGAGAGAATCGATCTTTACGATCAATCCAAGCATCTTCTGCACGATCTATCCACAAGATTGATTGCGCAATAGAATCATCTACTGATCTTTGAATCCAGCCTAACACAGTATTGTTGCATCTTTCCCAATCTGAGAAGTTTTCATCAAATTCTGAAGGAATCTGCATAGATCCATCTATAAAACATAATTTGTTCTTTGAACTAAGGGCCATCCTCATGGCTCGCGACCAGGAATGATAATTTGAGCCATGCAACAATGGTGAAACTAATATTGCAGCTGGATTT
>JAVKPL010000481.1:0-14770 GCA_032173675.1 Gastrolobium villosum
TTCTATTCCACACCATTACCATCCAAAAGTTATACATAAAGATTGCAGCCTTTTCATTGTGAACCACTCAATGGAAAAGAAAATGAAAATAACACTGCTCATCAGAAGAAGGAAGCAAACAATGGCAATTCTGAAAATGAAAACGTACTTGGCATGTTTCAAGTGTATCCTTACAGTTCTGAAGACTGCCAAAAACAAAGTTCCCAAAATTAAAAAAAATTAGGCCCAAAAAGTTTGCTGCAACCTTGGCAAAGTGCAATATATTTCACACTAACAATCTGCAAAATACCTCTCGCGAAGTGACAAGATCATTCCTGTTGTTACACCAGAGGCAGCTTCTTCAGTTTTTGATTTGGTCTGCATCACAAATTGTAGTTTAATTTTTATTATTATTATTATTTTAAGTAAGTCATATCATAAACAGTGTAATCCGCTTCACCCATACCAACTTCCACTGCTCACCATCGCATTAACAAATAAATATCCCCAATCAAACAGATATCACAATTGTACTTTAATTTTTAATTTTTAATTTTTTTTTTGGTAAATAATGTACTTTGATTTTACGTGCCCCGGGGATGGAGCGAATAAGAGTCCAAAACTCAACCAACATCCTCTTCAAACAAAAAAATTGAAATTAAAGTATTGCGAAAGCACAATACCATCATCTTTCAAGTTGTTTCAGTTTAAACACTTCATCCATAACTATAATCCAACACAGCCAAGGGAAGATGCAGCAGAAGAAGAAAAAAGTGCATTGTATGAACAGATTCATGTAAGCAGTTACCTTCTTTGGTGCAAAAGGATCATTGTCATAATCTTCATCATCATAATCAGGAGATGGCCTCTTATTACCTTATATTTCCGAAAAAACGAAGCATTCAAACAGAGAATAACACATTAACCAACATATCTTAAGAAACATCGTTTGATATCAAAATCAAAACCTGAATGTCTTCCTCCAAATTCGCCTCCGAAATCAAAGTCCTGTGTTTGGAGGAATCGAAAATTAGGTTAACATGAATCTCGAGAAGGAGAAGAAAGATTCAGAGAAAGCAATGGCTTGAGGGATGTTAGCACTTACCTCATCGAAATGAGCAGGAGAAGCCATGGACTTCCTAATAAAACCGTCAATGTTGCAGAGCACGTTTGAGGGAGGAAGGAGTATACACAGGAAAATGGAAAATACTATCGATCAATGTGATAAAAGATGAGGTATAAAAGGCAAATCATTAATATTTAGAGAGAATATTCTAACTACCAAAACTTTCTACTACTAAGTTACTACCTATCTAATTATTATTGAACCAAAGAGAGGGAATGCTAAAAAGTTTTTTGAAAAAAAGAGAAAAGGTTGATCCAATGGTAATTAGATAGGTAGTAAAATGGTAGTAGAAGATTTTGGTAGTAAGAATATTCCTCCTCTAATATTTATTGGAAAATATATTTCTCCTTTTAATTTATAATTATTTTAGTTAAAATTAATATTTTTTATTTAATATTTAAATTAAAAAAATTTCTTGTTTTTTTTATTATGATTTTCGTTTTTTGTCACTGTAACATATAGTAATTTTGATTAAAACAACATAATTTTATATTATTTAAAAAGATAAATACTAAATATCATATTTATTTGAAAACTTTTCAAAAACTCCTCTCCTATTTTTCTTTAATCATTTATCTCTTAATACTATTTTCACTCACTTATTTTCCAATAAATTTTTCCAATCAAATCCTGAGAGTAAAAAAAGAAAAGAAAAGGAAAGGTTAATACATCCGTCTATGTTAAAGGAAAACAAAAAAAATTCATGCAAGACAAGAATTAATGTGGGATCCATTAAAATTTTTTTCTCTCCTTATATTTATTTCGCTCTCCTAATTCTTATCTCTGCATGAAATTATTTTGTTTTCATATAACATGACAAATGTATTAAAAAAATGACCAAATATATTAAAAACTTATCATAATAATAGAAAAATTAAAAGCAAAAAAAAATAAATAGTCAAAATAAAAAATAGACTAAAGATAAAAAAACGAAATATTTTTAAAATAAATAAGAAAATAGATTGAGGACAACAAAAAATAGAAGAAAAAATAAAAATAAAAATAAACGAAATATTTCTTGTTTTTTCTTTCATCAGTGATACAAAGGACTAAAATTGAAAAAATTAGAAGAAAAAAAAAACCAAACATATATAAATAAAAAAATAGACTTGGGACAAACAGATATGTTAAAAACTTATAAAAGGATATATTTTTCTTCTATTTATTTTTTGTTTTATTTTTCTCTCTTATTTTATCTTCTATTTCATTCTTGTCTTCACTCAATTTTTTTTTTTTTTTTTTTGGTGAATTGATTGTTTAGTTCTTTGGACAATTAAACATATATATGAACTTCTCTAGGGGATTTATCCTAAGAGGTATAGCTTTTGTAGGTTCTATATGGATACTTGCCTTTGAGGTAAGACTTAGTGGAGTGATTCTAGTGTACTAAATGTGTGATAACTCTTTCATGGAGAGTTGTTTTTAGGCATTATGTCCATGATTTGGTGTCATATATCATGCACAATTCCATTCGAATTACATGATATTAGCATTAATCTCGTCTCTTTATGTTTTGAATGAGAAATATGATAAGTATTGATATTTGATGTTATTTCAAGTGCTAGAGCAATTCGCTATCTCTATTGTTTTTATTATAGATCAGATATGTAACATAGTTGTAGCAATAAGGTTTAAGTGAAACGGTGCGTTGAAGGTGCAAGGTGTAACTAACTTTTGAATTCAAATTCAAACGAAGAGATAAGAGAGCTATAGCACTAAAATCAGGATAAGGAAGTTGCACAAGACAAGGATAAGACATATATCACCTCCAATTCGTAAAATGCAGCCAACAAGAGGATCAAATTGAGTTAAGGGATAAACATATATCCTCTTTAGAGGCTATTTTATAGGGAATTTGAGTATGAAGAGATACTTGGCGCCCAAGTCACCATTGTCTATAATAGGAGAAGCCAAAACTCGTCCAAACTAAGCTGAGAAGCTGTCAAACACTTAGAGGATTTTGAGGGCTAGTTGAGAGGGATTTAACGGGTCAATGGGTGAAGGTAGGGTCCAGTAGAGTGATCACTGGATCCAGTTGATCCCTTTTGTAACACCTTACAAAAATAATTATTAGAGTATGTCGCATTTCTCATTTGTGTTTCTTAATATGTATTTCCCCCTTAAAATACTTTACGCAATAAAAAAATAAAAAATAGTCTAAGAATTATTTTCTTCATATGATAAGTCATGTTATATACCAACTGCGCCCACAAAGATTATATATATCGGATGCAAAACTAACTATAGTTAACGTTAGTAACTCGTAGGCGGTAGGCCCAGTGGCGGAGCCAGGCCCCCCACCTTGGTGTTGTCATTTTCGTGCTCCTTGTGTGGCCTGAGTTGAAGTGTCTTGGGAGAGCTCCAAGAGCACACCTTGCTCTGTTTTGAGCTTTGGTAAGTTTCCTCACCTTTGATCTTAAGTTTCAATGCTTAAAGATGATGTCTTGGCCATGTTTAATGAATAAACAATAGGGTATAATACATATGAACCTAAAATGGATTAAAGATGCATGCTTTAACGTGTACATGTGTTAAAAGTTGGATCTTTGGGATGGATATTCACGAAATGCAGAAACTGCATTCTGTCGTGAGATATCCGGATATTTGTCGAACAGATATCCGGATATCAGTATCCGGATATTGATATCCGGATATGGGATCTGGGTATCCGGATATGGCATATCCGGATATGTCCAGTGTGATATCCGGATATGGCATATCCGGATATGTCCCTCCTGATATCCGGATATCCTGGGTTTGCGCAGACAGTAGCTGTACTGTATGAACAGTAAGCTATTGGGTGTGTGTGGACCCTAGTTTAAGGAAGTTGAACTTCTGTAATAAATGAACTAAGTCAGAATCATATGGTTAAGGGCTTATGGCTTTGTTGGAAGCCTTAAGACGTAAAACGTAAAGGAAAGGCGTAGTCTTTAAGTTGTATGCTTGTGATGCATGAATATTGATGTATTATTGGTCCATATCAGATTGTGATACTGCTGTTTGTGGACTTGTGAGTGGTTGGACTCTTGGCTTGGATAGCTAGCTTGCAAGGTAAGCTTTCGTGTCCTCGGTTTAGCCATTTTGATGTTCCACCATGTCCCATGGGGATGGGTTTATGCATGCTGTGTTACATGCTTTATTATTTTGGAAATGCTGTTGAGCTATTTATATGCAATGAGCTTTTATGAGATGCATGTGGTGTCCACCTAGACGGCAATCCTGAGTATGTAGTACATACAAGATGGAGAAGCTGTGGGTGAGGTGCAGGTAGTATCCATGTACTCATGTAGGCATAGACGTATTCCTACATTTCTCTGGCCAGTAGATTTGAAAGCACACATGGCATGATTAATTGCTGCATCGCATGATTTTAGAACTTATACTGTAATATTGTTTTTGGAACTTATATTACACATGTAAGTGAGCTTGGGGTGGAGACTCCTTGAGGACCCTTTGTCTTACTGAGATTTCTTGTTAGAGATCTCACCCCATGTTTGGGGACGCTTATTTCAGGATCAGGTAATGTTGAGGGCTCAGGTGGCAGGAGGCCATAGCTGAGTTGATGAGTTGATATGATGATGTGCTGGGTTTACTGTTATGTTTCCCGCTTTGATTATTCTATTTATGCTGAGACTGTTTGTGGGCATTGTTGCCTTATTTGGTGAGCATGGGGTTTGTCCATGCCACATGATTGTTATTGTCTTTTATTTCGCTGTTGTAATTAATGTATCAGGATTTTGACCCAGGCTATGTGTTGTAGTCCTGTGGTTTTAGATACTTACTTGATAATTATATATGAGATATTCAGTTAGTTGTCTTGCAATTTACATACAGGCAGTATTTTTATGAAAATGATTAAGTAATCAAGTTGGTTAAGTTAATGACGTCATAATTGAATTAAAGAAAAAGTTATTCCGCATTTTAATTAAGCGTGGCTTAATACGATAGCGTGTTAACAATCCAGGTTAACACGGGCTGTTACAATAACCAAAAAAAGATAGAAATAAATATAACCGTTGGATCAACATAATCGATCTAACAGTGAAATTGATTGGTAATAAGCCTAGTTGGTTGTTACAATGTCTTCCCCTTTAATTTTTCTTCTTCTATTTTATTTTCCTATGAATTCTTTTTTTCTCCTCCATCTTCATTATCCAAACCTAACAGCAGAGAGCTCTATTCCAGACTCATTGTTTGCATCTACATACTGATTCATCTCCTCTCAAACCTCAATCTCCGTTTGGAAGTTGGAACATTTGTTTCTTCGTTCATCATGGGTCTAGTTCAGTCGCAATCCGTCCAGATCTAGACCTCAACCGGATCCAGCCAGCCGACAGCTGCTCGCGTTTTAGACCATACCCAAATCCTATGAAGCACCGACACTTCAAAAACCCTGACGTGTCGTGTCCGACACTTCCCGACACTCTCGGACACTCCGACACTCCCCGACACTCCAACACGCATTATAGAAATTCAAAAAAAGGTTCAAATGTTGATTTGCGTTGAGTTTTTAGTTCCAACTATTAGATTCGTTGGATTACGATTATCATTTTATTGAGTTTAATATAAATATTTGGGATATGTTATGTTTCTTTGCAAAATTTATGAATATTATAGGTTTAGATTCATTTTTTTGTTAAATTATTGAATATTAAATATAATATATACTACATAAATTAAAAATATTATTTAATATCAAAACGTGTCGAAATCTAACATTTTTTAGAATTAACGCGTCGGAGTGTCGTGTCGTATCGTGTCACGTGTCCCGTGTCGGTATCGGTGCTACATAGCCCAAATCTATATGTACTTGAACTCATTGAGTGCCTACCCTTCATTAATTTCTTGGTTAAAAGCCCAAAATAGTCCCGCATCTAAGAATTGAAGGCATCTTCACATGCTTTTTGTCTTCTAACTAATTATATTTATATTTATTTTCAATTGCTTACTAGTTTATTTTTTGATGATTTACTTTTGAATAGGTGGGCCTCGAGGTTTATGCTTCTCCTAATTAAGGTTTGTTCATTTTTATTTTTATTTTTGGTGAAAAGGTTTGTTCATATTTTATCAACAAAAAAAGTAGCAATTTCTTGACATTGACAAGTTATGTTACATTTTAGCATATCTTATTTTATATATATATATATATACACACACACGTATGATTTGGTGATAAGCTCTTTTAAAAGGATAGGATGCATACAACAACAATTCTTGGAAGACAGATTTAAAAAATGTATTGTCATATTTTATTTAGTTGAACAATGAAGTTAATATTTTGTATAGATGTCTTGTGACAATCTCAAACTTATAGTTTTAGCTTTATTTGGGAATAATTTCTCTTAAATAATGTGTAAGTGAAAAACTTGATTAGTTCCTTTTGTTGGTAAAGGAAACTCCATCAGCTTATATAAAATAGAAAAAAGATGAATTTTGAGAAATAGTGTAAAAAACATGAATTACTCATATGAATAAAAAAAAAATTGTGTTAAATTGTGTACTCCACTTTATTATTTGATTATCTCCCTTAATTTGGTTTTTAGTTCTTACATCAAATGCAATTTTTATTATTCGCTTTTATATAATTGGGAGAATTTGTAATATATATATATATATATATATATATATATATATATATTTAAAAATTCTTATAATTAGCCACGGTTTTATTTGTGGCAAAATAAAACTTTTGATCATTGGGATCTAAATCGTTTAGCCACGATTATAACGTGGCTAACATAACAGCAACCATAGCTAATTCAATGTTACCACACTCATTCAGAATGTGCTTAAATGCAAAAATACCGTGGTTAAAATAATGCAACGCCCATATTAGCCACGGTTTTAAAAACAGTGGACAATTTATTTAGCCACGGTTTTTTTCATAAATTGCTACGGTTTTTGCCATGGCTAAAGAGCATTTTTTGTTGTAGTGACTGTTTATAATTTTGATACTTGGTTATCAAAAATAATTTTTGTAACAGCCCCAAACCCTGTAGCAGATATTGTCCGCTCTGCCCCCTTCCGGGACTCACGGTTTTACGTTCTGGGGTTACCCCCAAAAGGCCTCTACTAGGAAAGGTATCCACACCCATATATATGGCATGCTTCGTTCCCCTCTCCAACCGATGTGGGACTTTACATCCTCCCCCACTGGGAATACAGCGTCCCCGCTGTACACACCGGTCCAGGACCAGGCTCTGATACCATTTGTAATGGCCTCAAAATCAGAAACATACCTGTCTCGAAACTCAGGGTACTGCCGGAGAAGCTCATCCTCATGCTCCCAAGTGCACTCCTCAGGAGTTCGTCCAGTCCACTGCACCTTGACCATCGGAATGGTCTTGCTCCTCAGCCGCTTCTCGCCGCGATCGAGAATCTTGAGTGGTCCGACGGGAGTCTTTAGGTTCTCCCGAACCTCCACATCATCCGGTTGCACCACGTGCGAAGGATCTGCAATGTATCTCCGAAGCTGAGACACGTGAAACACGTCATGGATGTTGGCTAAGTTCGGAGGCAAGGCAAGCCGGTAGGCAACTGGTCCTACCCTACCAAGAATCTGATAAGGCCCAATGAATCGCGGGCTCAGCTTCCTCACTCCGAGTGCCCGTCCAACACCCGTTACAGGTGAAAGTCTCACGAACACGTGCTCACCCTCACTGAACTGCAGTGGACGATGCTTAACATCATAGTAGCTCTTCTGGCGATTCTGCGCCTGCTTCAATTTCTCTCTGATCATCTGGACCTGCTGGGTTGTATCTTGGACAAAGTCTAAGCCAAATAACTCTTTATCTCCAACCTCAGACCAACAGGTAGGAGTCTGACACCTCCTACCATACAGCGCCTCGTAGGGTGCCATGCCCAGGCTAGCATGGAAACTATTGTTGTACGAAAATTCCACCAGTTGCAGGTACCTATCCCATGTTGAACCCTGCTCCAGCGTGCAAGCCCTCAACATGTCCTCCAATGTCTGAATGGTCCGCTCAGTCTGTCCATCAGTCTGAGGGTGATAGGCTGTACTCAGTCTCAACTGTGTACCAAAAGCCTCCTGCAGCGCCTCCCAGAACCGAGATGTGAACTTCGGATCCCTATCACTAATGATACTCTCGGGCACCCCGTGAAGCCTCACAATCTCGCGGACATAAAGTCTGGCTAACTGCTCGGTAGTGAAGCTTACCTTCACTGGAAGAAAATGGGCAGACTTCGTCAATCTGTCCACAATGACCCATATCGAATCACAACCAGCCTGAGTCTTGGGTAATCCCACCACGAAATCCATGGAAATACTCTCCCACTTCCACTGCGGTATCTCAAGAGGTTGAAGTTTACCAGACGGCTTCTGGTGTTCTATCTTTACTTTCTGGCAAATCAAACATCTAGACACATATATCGCTATATCTTTCTTCATACCAGGCCACCAGAAATTCCTCCTCAAGTCCTGATACATCTTTGTAGCACCAGGGTGGATAGTAAACTGGCCCTTATGGGCCTCTGCCATAACCTCTTCGGTCAAAGGACCTCGAGGAACCACAATCCTCTTCTGAAACATAAGTAATCCATCCTCATTCCATGACACACCATCCTGGTTCTTCACATAGTCCAAACACTCTCTTTGCACCTGCGCCTCTTTAATCTTTTCCAAGAGTTCATTTTCAACTTGCACGGTTTCCATTTCCAGAAGTGCACCCCCAAATAACGAAGTCACCTTCAGATCTCGAAACAGCTCAATGATGTCATAATCACCCATGGTCAAACTGGATAGACTCACCGATTTCCGACTCAAAGCATCGGCTACCACATTGGCCTTGCCAGGATGGTAGTTCAACTCAAAGTCGTAGTCCTTCAAATACTCCATCCATCTCCTCTGTCTCATGTTCAGCTCCTTCTGATCAAACAGATACTTCAAGCTCTTGTGGTCACTGAACACAGCGAATTTCATGCCATAGAGATGATGCCTCCAAATCTTGAAAGCAAACACAATCGCTGCCAACTCCAAGTCATGAGTCGGGTAGTTTTCCTCATGAGGCTGCAACTGCCTCGAAGCATAAGCAATAACCTTGCCCAACTGCATCAACACACAGCCCAACCCCTTTCCGGAAGCGTCAGTATACAACTCAATCTCCTCAGCAGGATCCGGAAGGACCAACACAGGTGCAGTAGTCAGTCTCTCCTTCAACTCCTGAAAACATTCCTCACACTCGTGAGTCCACACGAATGGAGTCTCCTTCCGAGTAAGGCGAGTCAAAGGTAACACTAGCATGGAGAATCCCTTGATGAACCTCCTATAATAACCTGCCAAACCCAGAAAGCTTCTCACCTCGGTAACCGTCTTGGGCCTCTCCCATTCTAGCACGGCCTCAATCTTGTTCGGATCAACTGCCACTCCCTCAGCAGAAATCACATGACCCAAAAACTTTACAGACTTGAGCCAAAACTCACATTTCGAAGGCTTAGCATACAGCTTTTTCTCCTTCAGCACTTGCAACACAATCCTTAAATGCTCAACATGGTCCTCCTCTGTCCTGGAGTAAATCAAAATGTCGTCAATGAAAACTATCACGAACTGATCCAAGTATGGTTGAAAAATCCTGTTCATGTAATCCATGAACACTGCGGGTGCATTGGTGAGTCCAAACGGAATCACCAAATACTCATAGTGACCGTATCTCGAACGAAAAGCGGTCTTTGGAACATCCTCCGGCTTCACCCGAATTTGATGGTATCCGGACCGGAGGTCAATCTTCGAATACACGCAAGCTCCCTTAAGCTGATCCAACAAATCATCAATGCGAGGAAGGGGATACTTGTTCTTGATTGTCACCTTGTTCAGCTGTCTGTAATCGGTGCACAACCGCATAGACCCATCTTTCTTTTTCACAAAAATGACCGGGGCTCCCCATGGAGACACACTCGGCCGAATGAAACCCTTCCCCGAAAGGTCCTCAATATGTTTCTTCAGCTCAGCCAACTCCGGTGGCGACATCCGATATGGAGCTAATGAAATAGGCCCCACACCAGGCAACAAGTCTATGGAGAACTCTATCTCCCGCTGTGGCGGAAACTCAGGAATCTCCTCGGGAAACACCTCAAGGAAATTCCTCACCACAGGAATGCCAGTGAGATCCTCCTGTGTCCTACTCACCAAACCCCCCAACATGACATAGCCAAATGCCCTTGCTCTCAAGGCCTTCCTAGCCTGCAGGACTGAAATGAACGGCGAGGAACTGGTTGTGGACCCACATGGAGACATCACCACTCTCTTAGCACAACATTCAATCAAAGCACAGTTTTTGGACAACCAATCCATGCCCAGAATAATTTCCAAATTGGCCATCGGCAACCCAATCAGATCTACCGAAAAGTCACGGTCATCCCACTGAAACACGACATCTCGATGCACAATGGTAGTATCACACTTTTCTCCGGCGGCGGTGGTCACCCGCAACGGTGGAGAAAGCACAGACATGGGCAACTCAAGCCCCACAGCAATCGGGGTAGCAATGAATGAATGCGTAGCCCCAGAGTCAAACAACACATCAATAGCAGAACCTCCAACTGAAATAGTACCTCTGACCAGGTTCGGAGCTCGGTCCGACTGCTGACGATCCAAAGTGTAGACTCGCCCAGTGGTAGGTGGCACAGTAGGTGCTGCTGTAGGTGGAAGGGGAATCATCTGTAGTGGAACTGCCTGAACTGCCGCAGCTCTCGCCCTCGACGATGGACAATCTCGGGAGTAGTGGCCCTCCTTACCACAATGAAAACAGATCAACTGACCAGTAGCACAACGTCCTGCATGCTCCTTACCGCACCCCGAACATCTAGGGATGGAAGGAGGCCTAGCCGAACCCACCCCGAAGGGAACAAAGCCGTGCGTGCTCGAGGGCCCGAGGGTTGCCGGCACAGAGCGGACAATATCTGGTTAAGTGTAAGGACTTACTAGAGGCCTTTTGGGGGTAACCCCAGAACGTAAAACCGTGAGTCCCGGAAGGGGGGCAAAGCGGACAATATCTGCTACAGGGTTTGGGGCTGTTACAATTTTCCTTTTAGATAGATAAGTGACTCAACACACATGTTTATTATGTAATTTTTTTACATGCATATATATAATTTTGTATCTTGACCTTAAGTAGTAGAAAGTAGAAGCTTTACGTTTCGTGTCGTTTCTACATTTTACGTTTCTATCACCCCTTTCTGTTTTTACGTAGAAACTCGAGTTTCACAACATTGCTTGTGAGAGTACAAGTTATATTAAATTGGTAGTGGATTGGTAGAATATCATACCTATACCAATTTTCAAAACAATGTTTTTATAAGTATGTGAAAATTTAAGTAGTTATTTTTAATTAGAATTTTTGATAGAACAAGTTCACTTTTTTTTTGAAAAAAAAAAACTGTTTATTTTATTTAAGAATTATGTGGAATCTAACTGAATTTTGTTAGAATTATGACAAATAACATATTTTTTTTAGGGAAAGTATCATCTTACACGAATGTTAAAATAATATATTTTTAATATAAAATCTTAATCGTTGATTTTTGTAAATTTAATAATTATATTTTTTTGAGTTTTATTTAGTAATTAATTTATTAATTCCAATAAGTTATAATCATTAGATTGACAAAAAATTAATAATTTAGATATGTGGTAGGATATTGTAACAACTAATTAGGATTACTACCAATGTTACTATTAATCAATTTCACCATTAGATCGATTATATTGATATAACGTTTATATTTATTTCTATCTTTGTTTGGTTATGATTCCCCATATTAAATACTTTATACTTTACATTAAATATGGAAAATCATTAGAATACAAAGATAAAAATAAATATAATCATTGGATCAACATAATCGATTAGATAGATCTGATCGTGAAATAGAATGATAATAATATTGATAATAATCCCAATTGATTGATATACTATCCTAACAGTTTAAATATAGTGTCAAACTTTTTTAGTTTGAGAATATTGTCAAAGAATTTTGTCCTATCCGTGTGTGTATATATTTTTTAAGGGTAAAGTGTGTATCATTTTAAATGATGTAAAGTTATGTCATTTTAAGAGAGAGAAAGAGATAGATAAAGGAGGAGAGAGAATTGACAAAAAAAATAAAAGGTGTGGATCCTACCTCTTCGTGAGAGTGAAAAAATATAAATTGTGTCAATTTAAAGGATAAATATTTTTCCCATACTTTTAATAATGATGTGTATAAGATTAATTTATTTTAAAAATGGAATGAATACCAAAAAAAAATGGAAACTTGGACCAAGTTAAACAAACCCTAAACCTTTGATTTTTAATGGTGACTATGTATGTATCTCTGAGACTCCCTCGCTGGCACCATTTCGTGAATACCTTCACCCTCACTCGTCAGTGTAATTTCCTTTATTGTAGAATGTAAATGCCCTAATGTTTTTATGAGGTTGTTGTTCTTTCTACATTGCAATTCACTTGTGAAATGAACAGAATTCGCGTTCCCTTTTGGTGATTTACAGTTACAGGGGAAGGGAACGGTGACTGGTAGTGGTAGGGTTTTTGAATCCTTTTCTGCTAAAGCTATGCCTTGGTGGGAAGGCGTTCAGGAACCCAGGGTTCTCGTTGCACCCGGTAAGTTACAGTTGCTGATTAGTTATTTCAAGCTTTGTGCTAGTTCGAGATCTTTTTTATTTTTTATTTTTAAATTAACTTTTGCATTACTTTGCAATCATGTGTTAAATGTTAATGCCTTCTTTTTTTCTTCTCCAAGTGCAGATCCTGGTACAAATGGAAATGGTTTGGGACGTATGATATTGCTCCGTCATCCCAAATCTGGTAATTCAAAGAATATTCAATATTTTTTATGTTCTTCTTATCATGTTTTTGTTACATACTTATATTTATATAAATATATTATTTATTCTTATTTGTTTATCTTGATATATTACTGGTATATATTAGTTAGAATTCGATACAGTTCTGTTAACTTGTTTGACAGGAAATGCAACGCAATATCTCTTTGTAAATGGTGTGCTTCAAGAACTTCAATGGTTTAAGAACTTATAGGGATCTTGGTTCTTGGGAGATTATATAAGTGAAGGTAGATGTTCAGTGTTCTAAAGATGCAAAGTGTGCATTTTGCATTTTATTAATGTTTATGTCATGTGGTGCATTATTTTCTCTCATTAATCTCTTATCTGATGAAATTATTCACTTCTATTTTTCTTTAAAATGATATTTTTGTTCCTGCTATGTTTATCTCATCATCTTGTACTTTTAACCAATACTTCAGAAAAAATAAAAATCCCCTGTTCTTATCTTAGTCTGAATGCAAGCATTATGATTCCTCTTATGTTAGTAGTCTCGTGATCTTCCACTCATGAAGAAACTATAGTGATACAATAATTTTTGACAGAAATTCTTTCAATTTTCATCATCATTGTCTTTATTTTGTTCTCCAGTAGATGGTCGTCTGTATTTATCCACGCCAGTTGATCCTGTTTTCATCATGTTGCCAATATTTGATGAAGCTAGAATGAAGGTAATTTTATGTATCTTTTCAACCATGGTAATTGGAAGATATTTCTTATTTCCAATTTGTTTTCCATTTGAGTAAATTCTTGGCCAACTGTTGCTGACAACGCAGGAATAATAGTTGCACATCTGACACCTCATGTATAGAGTCCACCCACACTAATAATTGCAAGTTTAACCTTAGATGAACACACACACAAAGCCAAAGATATGCCTTATTTGTGAGGTCCACTAAACTTCTTTTTTTGAGGTCCACACTAATAATTGATTAGGTCTAAACTGCGTTTTTTCTCCCACCAAAAAATATATCTTTGAAAATCACCGGTTGCTTTAAAATGCATGCAGAAAGGGGGTGATCTTGGGAAGTTCAGGCAATTGGATGAGATCTTGTTTATTGATGGGTATCCTGGATATCAGCAGTTAATGTCCGTTGTGGAGAACTGTATGCAAGTAGTTTGTGACGTCAAAGGTGATCCATGCTTGTACGCCTTCTATTTACAACTTTAGTCTGAAAATTTGCCAAGTTATTTATGATTTAATTAATATATGGGGAAGATAGTGAGGAAAAAAATGAGAAGTTTGTTGTTGGCTTTATGTCTTTTTATATTGCTGATGACTGCAAAGTATGGTGACCTCATTGTTAATCATATTCTTTCTTGTTTTTAGTTTGCCTGGTTCTGTGAATCAGTAGAGGATATGATCCTATCCTTCGACATCAGTTTCCCTGTGCAATGTTGTAATAATATACTGTCTGTAAGGTGTGGCTGTCTCATGGGAAAACATATAAAAGATTGCACTTAAACTGTACCGAGATCATATTTTCTTTATGGTTGTGGTAGTTAAATATTGTTGTGTAACTAAATCTATCCTCTTCTATCCCCTGTTCATATGCAGAAGTTGGATCCTTAAAATTCTTTAGGCTTGATGATTCAAAGGTTCTACGTTGGCTGTGCTATAAGGTTGTCTTTATTTCCTTTATTGTCTTTTAGTTTGCATGAAAACGATGTTTAAATCCCCCCACACCCAAAACAAAAAAACAAACAAAAAAAAACTTGTATACACCATGTAGCTGCATAAGAAATCCCATCCTTCATATGCTATTCTGGAGGTATAATATTTAGCAGATGGATGTCTGAACTTAATGTTT
>JAVKPL010000482.1:0-14791 GCA_032173675.1 Gastrolobium villosum
GGCCACTGTTTTAGTCATCAAATGCCACTGTTTCTATGCATAAAATGCCACTGTTTTTATGCATAAAAGGCCACTGTTTTAGTCATCAAATGCCACTGTTTCTATGCATAAAATGCCACTGTTTTTATGCATAAAATGCCACTGTTTTAATCATCATATGCCACTGTTTTTATGCATAAAATGCCACTGTTTTAGTCATCCTATGCCACTGTTTGTATGCATAAAATGTCACTGTTTTAGTCCATAATATGCCACTGTTTTATGCATCAAATGCCACTGTTTTAGTCCATAATATGCCACTGTTTTATGCATCAAATGCCACTGTTTTAGTCCATAATATGCCACTGTTTCAATGTCCAAAAACCATGATTTAGGCTACTGTTTTAATGCTCAAAAAACCATTCATGCCACTGTTTCTGCCACTGTTCTGCCACTGTTTTGAAGTCCAAAGTGCCACTGTTTCTGTTTTAAAATGATCACTGTTTCTGCTGTATGTTTACTGTTTTCCTGCTGTAAAACGTCACTGTTTCTGTCCTCTGTTTTTAAGGAAAATACCACTGTTTTCTGTTCACTGTTTTAAGGGAACAACTCACTGTTTCTGCTCACTGTTTTAAGCACAAACGTCACTGTTTTCCACTGTAAAATGCTGCTGTATGCTCACTGTTTTGCTGCTGTAAACACTGCTGTATGCTCACTATTTTCCACTGTAAAACACTGTTGTATGCTCACTGTTTTGCTGCTGTAAGACACTGCTGTAGGCTCACTGTTTCTACTGTAAATAGCCACTGTAAATGATTAGTTGTAATTGATTTAGGTGCGCTTGAGAAGTGAGATACTTCGCTGCTGTTTGGTAATATTTAAGGCAAGCAAAGGTAAGTGTCAGGCGATGATGCCTAATGTGACTATTGACTACTGGTATAAAATTGTGACATGATGCTCCATATGCCGTAAAAATAGTATGTTCCATTATGATGAAAGGAAACTGCCAAAAATGAGCCATGATGGCTATATGATTATGAGGTAAAGACGTTATGTGGCAGCATAACGCATATGAAAGGTATATAAGCATGCATCTTACATCATACCGCATTTTTACGCCTTGTGTGTGAAAGCATAGCATGACATGCATGTATCAAGATCATATAGGCCTTGTGTAGAATAGTTATGTACAGGACCATGTGTTTGAGCAAGCATCATATAGGCATCCCCAAGGTACCGGGGTATGGGACACTTGGCATCAGTCCGCATAGGCCCACAGTTGGAATCCACATGGAGCTCAGGTGCCAAGGGTATAATTGATTCCACTGTGAAGTGCGCGCACGACGGTGCTAAAAGCGCAAAGGAAAGGCGTTATATACGCAATATATGAATATGATGAAAATGAAAAAGGAAAAGGAACAAGGATATGTTGAAGTGACTGTTTATGATTTTGTGCCTAGTTAATACTGTTATATTACTGGTTTTGTTGCCACACTACTGGGATTATTCTCACCCCTGCTATTTTCCAAAATGGCAGGAGGACGCAAGAGCATTTGAAGGAGTGATATTTTGCTGTTGATTGCTGATGCGTGGATTATCACTGTTGCTGTTTGTTTAAATGGATGACTGTAATGATTAATGTTTTGGTACTTTTGGATGACTGTAGTCTTTATCATCTTTATGTTAGCTTGAACTTTTATGAACAATGGCTATTTTGGAAAACCTTTATGAAAAGAATTTAAGTGCTGAAAATTTTATACGGATTTGTATACTGCTATGAGAATCTTTGTTAGCTCATGTGACGTTAACGACTCTAATTCCGCTTAGGGAACGACTCTCTTGGATGCATACAAGGGAGGGCGTTACACTAATTGGTATCAGAGCAGTTTGGTCCATGGATTTGCTTGTGATTGATTGAATTGATTGTTGTTTGTGTTTATCTGCTGATTGACTGCCTAAATGTGCTATAGTTTAAGTATATATTGACTAGGATAGTTAGATTGTTTAGACTAGTCTGGGATAAGACACGGATGCATAGCTAACTTGTCCGAATTGAACTCGAGTACCTACTTGAGACTGCTGCCATGAATAACTTGCGGTGAGCCTGATCAACTCATTTCCTGGTATTGTGAGTGCAGAATCATGGCAGGTGGTCGCGGTTCAACTCGGGGAAGGTCTGGCGATGCGGAAGAGGATCTTATCACCACCATTGGGGGACTGGCAACGTTTATCCAGAATATGAGCCAAGAATGGCGCGATCATAGGCAACAGAATCAGAACCAACCCCCACTGCATGAAAATGCAGAAGAAATTGCCCGTCGGAGGTTGAAAGACTTCCGCAACTTCCAACCACCTACCTTTGAGGGTGAAGACAACCCCGAGGCTGCAGCAAAGTGGCTGCAGATGATCGAGCATATTTTCGAACGCATGGCATGCCCGGAAGCGCAGAAGACTGATTACGCGTCGTACCAGTTGATGGGAGAAGCTTTAACATGGTGGACTGGTGCGAGGGCTCTGCTGAGAGCTCAGGACGTGGAGCTGACGTGGGCCGTATTCAGACAAGTATTTCTGGATAAGTATTTTCCTAAGGCAATGAGAAGGATGAAGCACACTGAACTGCTGTCACTCAGGCAGGATAACATGACGGTCAATGAGTATATTGCTAAATTTGGGCAGCTGATCGAGTACGCCAACTTTGACCGGAACATTTATGATGAAGAATGGCAGGTGGAGAAGTTCGAGAGCGGATTGCATCCGGAAATCCGCAAGCTCATCTTAACGACGGCTAATCGTACACTTCCGGAACTCATCAACCAGAGTCGTCAGGCAGAAGGAATCATTCTGGAGGCCAAGAACTTGAACAAGCCACCACCACAATTCCACGGAGGAAACCGAGCAGGCAGATTCTTCAGGGCGGCACCTGGTAGGGGTCGAGGCAGAGGTACGCAGTTGCAGGCGCGGCCTGGAAACTTTAAGAGAAACTTTACGGTGGGTCAATCGTCGACTGGACGTCAGGGCGCGACTGTTTGTGCCACATGTGGAAAGAATCACTTTGGAGTCTGTCGCAAGAACAACAATGCATGCTTCAGATGCGGCCAGCAAGGTCATTTTGCTTACAAATGCCCCCAGAACGCTGATCAACAGCCTCCGCAAGCACGGGTGTTCACATTGGATGCAAATGAAGCGCAGAAGTTTCCCAACCTGATCAAAGGTAATGTCACTTTGAATGGTCACCCAATTTCTGTTATCTTTGATTCTGGAGCGTCTGGCTCTTTTATGGCAAAGCATACTGCCTTGAGAATAGGCATCACCCCAACCCCGTTACCTCATGAGTTACACATCAGCACACCTACTGGAGGATCGTGCACGGCCTCAGAGATCTGCAGAGGTGTTACCTTGCAGTATGAAGGGAACACATATACAGTTAACTTGGTGGTCCTGCCGGTATTCAACTTCGATGTGATTATCGGTATGGACTGGTTGACGGAAAACGGGATAACTTTGGACTGTCGAGCGGGGAAAGTCGTTGTTCCTGCGAAAGATGGTAATTTTCAACCTTTCTCTCTCATTTCCTTATTGCAAGTTAGAAAAGAGCTCCGCAAGGGAGCAGCAGGGTATCTTTTGTCGATCGAGGCTGAGACCTCGATTGACAATCAAATTCAGAATGTACCGGTAGTTAGAGAATTCGAGGAGGTATTCCCGGATGAAATACCTCGATTGCCTCCTCATAGGGAAATAGAATTTTCCATCGAACTTGTTCCTGGAGTCGGACCAATCTCCATTGCCCCGTATCGTATGGCGCCGTTGGAACTTCGCGAGTTGAAGAAGCAGATAGAAGAGCTTTTGGCAAAGGAATTTATCAGACCGAGTACTTCTCCATGGGGTGCTCCAGCCATCTTGATTAAGAAGAAGGATGGAAGTTTACGTCTGTGTGTAGATTACCGCCAGCTGAACAAAGTAACGGTGAAGAATAAGTATCCGCTACCGAGGATCGACGATTTGATGGACCAGCTGAGAGGAGCCAGAGTCTTTTCCAAGATAGACTTACGATCGGGATACCATCAGATCCGGGTCAAACCGGAGGATATTCCGAAAACCGCTTTTAGGACTCGTTATGGGCATTACGAATATCAGGTGATCCCATTCGGACTTACGAATGCTCCAGCGGTATTCATGGACTACATGAACCGCATCTTCCGCCCCTTTCTTGATCAGTTTGTTATTGTGTTTATCGACGATATCCTGATTTACTCAGCTAATGAAGAGCTGCACGCGGAACATCTGAGGATTGTCTTGCAAGTCTTGAAGGAGAAGCAGTTGTACGCGAAATGGTCGAAGTGCGAGTTTTGGCTTAAAGAGGTCCAGTTTCTGGGCCATGTCATTTCATCAGAAGGTATCGCGGTGGACCCCAGCAAAGTTGAAGCTGTCATGAATTGGGAACGACCCAAGACTGTCACCGAAGTAAGAAGTTTCTTAGGTCTTGCTGGATACTATCGAAGGTTCATCCAGAATTTCTCTCAGATAGTGCAACCCCTTACTCGTCTCACTCGGAAGGATAAGCCTTTTGAGTGGACTGAAGCCTGTGAAGAATGTTTCTTGGAGCTAAAGAGCAGATTGACGAGTGCTCCCGTACTCACGATTCCGGATCCTACTCGAAAGTTCGAAGTTTACTGCGATGCGTCGCTGAAAGGACTTGGATGCGTGTTGATGCAGGATCGTATGGCGGTAGCTTATGCATCTCGACAACTTAAGCCTCACGAAGAAAATTATCCTACGCACGATTTGGAGTTAGCAGCTATAGTGTTCGCACTTAAAATCTGGAGGCACCACTTGTATGGTTCGCAGTTTGACGTGTTCAGCGATCATAAGAGTTTGAAGTACTTGTTCGACCAGAAGGAGCTGAATATGCGGCAACGTCGGTGGATGGAATTTCTGAAGGACTACGATTTTGAACTTAAAGTACCACCCAGGAAAGGCAAACGTGGTAGCTGACGCCCTGAGTAGGAAGACACTGCACACTGCAACTCTGATGATGGAAGAGCTGAAATTGTTTGAGGCATTTCGAGACTTGAACTTATCGGTAGACGAGAGAGGGAATAGCATAAGATTGGGAAATATAAAGGTGGAGAATGAATTGATCAGTAGAATTAAGGAGGCCCAGAAAGATGAAGAGTTAGTCCGCGAGTTGGTTGGTAACCAAGAGGTAGTAAAGGACGAGAATGATGTTTGGAGATTTCAAGGACGGCCGGTTGTGCCGAATGAAGTGTTGAAACAAGAAGTTTTACAGGAGGCTCACAAGGGTAAGTACGCAGTTCATCCTGGATCCACGAAGATGTACCATGATTTGAAGACCTCGTTTTGGTGGCCGGGTATGAAGCGTGATATTGCGGAGTATGTATCTCGATGCTTAACTTGTCAGAAGGTGAAGTACGAACATCAGAAACCTTCGGGACTTCTTCAACCTTTGGAGATTCCCGAATGGAAGTGGGACAGTATTGCGATGGATTTTGTAGTTGGACTTCCTCGGACGCGAGAAGGATATGATTCTATCTGGGTGATTGTCGATCGTTTAACGAAGTCAGCTCATTTCTTGCGTGTTAGAACCACATATGATACAGAGAGGCTTGCTAGAATTTATCTGCAGGAGATTGTGAAGCTGCATGGAGTTCCTACGAGTATTGTCAGCGATCGTGATCCCAAGTTTACATCTAAGTTTTGGGAATCTTTTCAAAGAGCTTTAGGGACCCATTTGAGGTTGAGTACTGCTTATCATCCGCAGACCGATGGACAGACGGAACGCACCATTCAAGCATTAGAGGATATGTTGCGAGCATGCGTTTTGGAGTTAGGAGGCAGCTGGGATAGCTATCTTTCTTTGATTGAGTTCGCTTACAACAACAGTTACCACTCCAGCATTCAGATGGCACCGTATGAAGCTTTGTATGGGAGAAAATGCAGATCCCCTTTATGCTGGACTGAAGTGGGTGAGCGAAGTATGTTAGGACCCGATCTAATTCAAGAAACAGCCGAACAAGTAAAGAAGATTCGAGAAAATATGCAGCGGGCTCAGGCCAGACAGAAGAGTTATTACGACAAGCGTCATAAGCCTCTATCTTTCAAAGTCGGAGATCATGTGTTCTTGAGAATCACTCCTACATCGGGACTCGGAAGGAGAATGGGAGTAAAGAAGTTAAGTCCACGGTACTTAGGACCATATCTGATTATGGACCGGATTGGAGAGTCTGCATACCGGTTGGCTTTACCACCCAATTTGTCAGGAATTCACAATGTATTTCATGTGTCACAGCTACGGAGGTATCTCTCTGATCCATCTCACGTGTTACATCCAGAAGAAGTGGAACTAAAGGAAAATCTGACGTATCAAGTGCAACCGTTCAAAATTCTTGAAAGATCCGTCAAGCGACTCCGTTCTAAAGAGATTCCTTTGGTGAAAGTATTGTGGAACAACAGATCGGAAGCTGAAGCCACTTGGGAGCGCGAGGACGACATTCAGAAACGTTACCCAGAACTGTTTAGCTCTTAAGTAAGTTTAATTTTGCGGACAAAATTCCTATTTGGTGGGGAGAGTGTAACATCCCGCATAATTAGTAAAATACATAAGTACTATATGCTATAGAGGTATGTGTAGATTTCGGATTTATGGTGTATGTGTGATGGTTTGCGAATTGTGTGATCTTTATCCTTGGATAAGACTAAGGTAATTAATTTAATTAAATCATAGGAAGATACATATGTAGACATGTGAATTTAATCTTATGAGTAATTGGATTGTGTGTTATAAGACTTTAGTGTTTATTGGACTTGGGAAGTGGGCTAGTGTGTGTGTGGACTTGTTACCTATTGGACTTGTGTGATTGGATCTTTGTGTGTGTGGCCAATGGCCCAAGGATGGCTCTTGGATCAAGCTGTTTTAGCCCAAGGTTGTGTCCACCCTTATCTCCCTAAGCCTTGTCCAACTAAGGTGTCTTGTGTATCAAGGAACACCACATGGCAAGGATAATTCCCACTCATTCATGCGCACAAAGGAGAGTGATTAGGACTTAGTAAGCTGCCATTTTCTCTTGTTAAACCGCCACCTCACCTTGCTTATGCATAACTTGATTTCAACCTCATTGCATGGAAGACACATGTGCACTTTAGCATGATATTAGGCTGCATTTTTCTGCATTTGGGCGCACATGGGGGGGAGTCATAGATCAGATTTCTTGTGTCACCAAAACTGCCTAACTTGTTGACTTGGAGAACCCTCTTGCACTTCCATCATGAGACTGATTTGTGCAGATTTTTGGCAAGCTTTTTGCAGCCCATCATGAGCCAAACCTGCCTTGTTTTCACATGCATCATAGTAGGGTCTTGGGGCTGCATCTTCATCATTTTATGCAGCTCCAAATCAGAGCCTAGGCTGCCACAAATGGCACCTCTTTCCCCTCCTTCATGTGCGCAAATCATGGCTGTTGTGCAGAGAAAAATTCTGACTTAGGACAGCTTTTAAATCTGAACATATCTCCCTCACTCCCTTGCATGTGCATAGAGTAATTTAGAAGCAAACCCTTTGCTTGTTCAGCCCTTGTATGCAGCCCCATCCCCTCAAGTAATCAGATTTTTTTTTTTCATGATGTTAAATCATTGCAACCTCCTCCCTTCCTCCTTTAAATTTGCGCACAAGAGGGGGCTGCCCCCCATTCACTTGTGCAAGCCAACGCCTCTCCCCTCTCCCACACACTCTAGCTAACATTGCAAGAACCTTAGGAGGAAGAAAGACCAATCCAACTCCCTCCTTCCCTCACCTTAAAACCGTGGCCTAGACACTAGTGACCTTACACCAAGCTAGTGCAAGCTTTGTTCCTCAACCTTGAAGCTGTCCTAGTGTGTTCATCCTCACCTTGTTGCGCATAGATCACCATAGGAAGTGAGGACTTGTTGTGAAGTAAAGCTAGGGTGTGGTGAGTGTGTGCTACAAGAGGTAGGCCTT
The DNA here is from genome assembly GCA_032173675.1 of Gastrolobium villosum. Lineage (NCBI taxonomy): Eukaryota > Viridiplantae > Streptophyta > Magnoliopsida > Fabales > Fabaceae > Gastrolobium > Gastrolobium villosum. The sequence goes on from JAVKPL010000482.1 coordinate 7,973, forward strand.
GAACTTAGAACTTTTCATTGTGTAACCTTGTATGTGTGCTTGAATGTCTCCTTGATTATGTGTGGTTTTGGATTCAAGTATGAGCATGATAAAAGTAGAATGGTGGAGTTATTTCATGATGAGTTGTATGCATAAAAATCTCATGGTTATGTTCAAACTCATACCACTGTTTTCTTGTATGGATATGCCACTGTTTTGAAGAGAAATGTGCCACTGTTTCCCTTTGAATGTGCCACTGTTTTGAAGATAAAATGCCCACTGTTTCTGCTCCTCAAAATCATATTCAAATGCCACTGTTTCTGCACATATATGCCACTGTTTCTGCACATATATGCCACTGTTTCTGCACATTATATGCCACTGTTTCTGCACATATATGCCACTGTTTCTGCACATATATGCCACTGTTTCTGCACATATATGCCACTGTTTCTGCACATATATGCCACTGTTTCTGCACATATATGCCACTGTTTCTGCACATATATGTCACTGTGCACATTATGCCACTGCTCCAATATAGCCACTGTTTCTGCATAAAAACACTCCACTGTTTTAGTCATCATATGCCACTGTTTTTATGCATAATATGCCACTGTTTTAGCCATCAAATGTCACTGTTTCTATGCTTAAAATGACCACTGCTTTATGCATAAAAGGCCACTGTTTTAGTCATCAAATGTCACTGTTTCGATGCTTAAAATGCCACTGTTTTTATGCATAAAAGGCCACTGTTTTAGTCATCAAATGCCACTGTTTCTATGCATAAAATGCCACTGTTTTTATGCATAAAAGGCCACTGTTTTAGTCATCAAATGCCACTGTTTCTATGCATAAAATGCCACTGTTTTTATGCATAAAATGCCACTGTTTTAATCATCATATGCCACTGTTTTTATGCATAAAATGCCACTGTTTTAGTCATCATATGCCACTGTTTGTATGCATAAAATGCCACTGTTTTAGTCCATAATATGCCACTGTTTTATGCATCAAATGCCACTGTTTTAGTCCATAATATGCCACTGTTTTATGCATCAAATGCCACTGTTTTAGTCCCTAATATGCCACTGTTTCAATGTCCAAAAACCATGATTTAGGCTACTGTTTTAATGCTCAAAAACGTACCATTCATGCCACTGTTTCTGCCACTGTTCTGCCACTGTTTTGAAGTCCAAAGTGCCACTGTTTCTGTTTTAAAATGATCACTGTTTCTGCTGTATGTTTACTGTTTTCCTGCTGTAAAACGTCACTGTTTCTGTCCACTGTTTTTAAGGAAAATACCACTGTTTTCTGTTCACTGTTTTAAAAGAACAACTCACTGTTTCTGCTCACTGTTTTAAGCACAAACGTCACTGTTTTCCACTGTAAAATGCTGCTGTATGCTCACTGTTTTGCTGCTGTAAACACTGCTGTATGCTCACTGTTTTCCACTGTAAAACACTGCTGTATGCCCACTGTTTTGCTGCTGTAAGACACTGCTGTAGGCTCACTGTTTCTACTGTAAATAGCCACTGTAAATGATTAGTTGTAATTGATTTAGGTGCGCTTGAGAAGTGAGATACTTCGCTGCTGTTTGGTAATATTTAAGGCAAGCAAAGGTAAGTGTCAGGCGATGATGCCTAATGTGACTATTGACTACTGGTATAAAATTGTGACATGATGCTCCATATGCCGTAAAAATAGTATGTTCCATTATGATGAAAGGAAACTGCCAAAAATGAGCCGTGATGGCTATATGATTATGAGGTAAAGACGTTATGTGGCAGCATAACGCATATGAAAGGTATATAAGCATGCACCTTACATCATACCGCATTTTTACGCCTTGTGTGTGAAAGCATAGCATGACATGCATGTATCAAGATCATATAGGCCTTGTGTAGAATAGTTATGTACAGGACCATGTGTTTGAGCAAGCATCATATAGGCATCCCCAAGGTACCGGGGTATGGGACACTTGGCATCAGTCCGCATAGGCCCACAGTTGGAATCCACATGGAGCTCAGGTGCCAAGGGTATAATTGATTCCACTGTGAAGTGCGCGCACGACGGTGCTAAAAGCGCAAAGGAAAGGCGTTATATACGCAATATATGAATATGATGAAAAGAAAAAAAAAGAAAAAAAGGAAAAGGAACAAGGATATGTTGAAGTGACTGTTTATGATTTTGTGCCTAGTTAATACTGTTATATTACTGGTTTTGTTGCCACACTACTGGGATTATTCTCACCCCTTCGGGGCTGCTATTTTCCAAAATGGCAGGAGGACGCAAGAGCATTTGAAGGAGTGATATTTTGCTATTGATTGCTGATGCGTGGATTATCACTGTTGCTGTTTGTTTAAATGGATGACTGTAATGATTAATGTTTTGGTACTTTTGGATGACTGTAGTCTTTATCATCTTTATGTTAGCTTGAACTTTTATGAACAATGGCTATTTTGGAAAACCTTTGTGAAAAGAATTTAAGTGCTGAAAATTTTATACGGATTTGTATACTGCTATGAGAATCTTTGTTAGCTCATGTGACGTTAACGACTCTAATTCCGCTTAGGGAACGACTCTCTTGGATGCATACAAGGGAGGGCGTTACACGCGGTGCACCAGAATGAGTCGTGGTGCACCATGGGCAAGCAGCGGCGCACAGAATGAGCCGCGGTGCACCAGAATGAGCCGCAGTGCACCAGAATAAGCCGTGGTGCACCATGGGCTACCTGCGGTGCACAATCGAGATGATGACATTTAAAATTTATGGGGGAGTTTTGTTGCAATGGTGCACCAGAATGAGCTACGGTGCACCAGAATGAATCGTGGTGCACCATGGGCTAGCCGTGGTGCACCAGAATGAGCCTTAGAGCTCCGTGGGCTAGCCGCTGTGCACCAGAATGAGCCGAGGTTCTCCAGAATGAGCCGTGGTGCACCATGGGCTAGCCGCGGTGCACCAAAATGAGCCGCGGTGCACCATGGGCTAGCCGCAGTGCACTAGAATGAGTCGTGGTGCACCATGGGCTAGCCGCGGTGCACCAGAATAAGCAGGGGAGCACCAGAATGAGCCGTGGTTCACCATGGGCTAGTCGCGGTGCACCAGAATGAGTCGTGGTGCACCATGGGCAAGCCGCGGTGCACCAGAATGAGCCGTAGTGCACCAGAACGAGCCGTGGTGCACCATGGGTTAGCCGCGGTGCACCAGAATGAGGCGTGGTGGACCATTGGCTAGCCACGGTGCACCAGAATGAGCCGTGGTGCACCATGGGATAGCCGCGGTGCAAAAGGATGAGCTGTCGTGCACCATGGGCTAGCCGAGGTGCACCAGAATAAGCCGTGGTGCACCGTGGGTTACCGCGGTGCACCAGAATGAGCCGTGGAGCACCCGAATTAGCCGTCGTGCACCATGGGTTAGTCGCGGTGCACTGGAATGAGCCGCGAAGAACCGCAATGAGCCATGGTGCACCATGGACTAGCCGCGATTCACAAAAATGAGCCGCGGTGCACCAGAATGAACCGTGGTGCACCATGGGCTAGCCGGAATGCCCCAAAATGAGCCGCTGTACACCATAATAAGCCGTGGTGCACCATGGGCTAGCGGCGGAGCACCAGAATGAGCCGCGGTGCACCATGGGCTAGCCGCGGTGCACCAGAATGAGCTGTGGTGCACCATGGGCTAGCCGCAGTGCACTAGAATGAGTCGTGGTGCACCATGGGCTAGCCGCGGTGCACCAGAATGAGCAGGGGAGCACCAGAATGAGCCGTGGTTCACCATGGGCTAGCCGCGGTGCTCCAGAATGAGTCGTGGTGCACCATGGGCAAGCCACAGTGCACCAGAATGAGCTGCAATGCACCAGAATGAGCCGTGGTGCACCATGGGCTAGCTGCGGTGCACCAGAATGAGGCGTGGTGGACCATTGGCTAGCCGCGGTGCACCAGAATGAGCCATGGTGCACCATGGGATAGCCGCGGTGCAAAAGAATGAGCTTTGGTGCACCATGGGCTAGCCGAGGTGCACCAGAATGAGCCATGGTTGCACCATGGGTTAGCCGCTGTGCACCAGAATGAGCCGTGGTGCACCCGAATTAGCCGCCGTGCACAATGTGTTAGTCGCGGTGCACCGGAATGACCGCGGTGCACCGCAATGAGCCGTGGTGCACCAGAATGAGCAGTGGTGCCCCAAAATCGAGGGTGGCCATCCGATCAAAGGCTAACCAGAGAATCGTTACCTACACCCTATTTTTTCCAAATTGCATCGTTTAGACCACTTTTTCGGCATCCAGAATATTTTTTATCAATCCCTGAACAAGTGAAAATTAAGAAAATCCGAAAAAATGGAAAAGCATACCCCGGCATTGAATTTTGAGCTGGTTTTTTTGCAGGCGTCCATACTTAAATATATCCAACATCGCCTCCAAGTTTCATTGGATTTCTTCGATGGAATCCCTTTTCCGTCGAAATACTTCACAAAATCAATTTCTTTTGCATTTATTTTATTCATCAGTTTTCGACGGAATCCATTTTCCTTCAAAAAACTTTACAAAATCAAATTATTTTCCAATTTATTTTAATCATCCTTTTTCGACGGAATTCGTTTTCCGTCAAAATTCTTCGACTGATTTCCTTTTTCGTCGAAAAACTTCCCAAAATCAATTTTTTCCATTTATTTTATTCATCCGTTTTCAACGGAATCCATTTTCCTTCGAAAAATAACACACAAAAAAATTTCTTTTGCATTTATTTTATTCATCCATTTTCGACGGAATTCATTTTCCGTCAAAAATCTTCGACGGAATCCATTTTTCGTCAAAAATCTTCTACGGAATCAATTTTCCGTCGAAAAACTTCACAAAATCAATTTCTTTTGCATTTATTTTATTCATCTATTTTCGACGGAATCCATTTTCCGTCGAAAAACTTCACAAAATTAATTTCTTTTGCATTTATTTTATTCATCCGTTTTCATCGGAATCCATTTTCCGTCGAAAAACTTCACAAAATTAATTTCTTTTGCATTTATTCTATTCATCCGTTTTCATCGGAATCCATTTTCCGTCGAAAAACTTCACAAAATCAATTTCAATTTTTTGCATTTATTTTATTCATCCATTTTTGACGGAATTCATTTTCCGTCAAAAATCTTCGACGGAATCCATTTTTCGTCGAAAACTTCAAAAAATCAATTTCTTTTGCATTTATTTTATTCATCCATTTTCAACGGAATTCATATTTTCCGTCAAAAATCTTCGACAGAATCCATTTTTAGTCGAAAAACTTCACAAAATTAATTTCTTTTGCATTTATTTTATTCAACAGTTTTCGACGGAATCCGTTTTCTTTCGAAAAACTTTACAAAATCAATTTCTTTTTCAATTTATTTTATTAATCCGTTTTCCGACAAAAATCTTCGACGGATTTCCTTTTTCGTCGAAAAACTTCGCAAAAACAATTTCATTTGCATTTATTTTATTCATCCGTTTTCAACGGAATCCATTTTCCTTCGAAAAACAACACAAAAATTAAATTCTTTTGCTATTATTTTATTCATCCATTTTCGTCAGAATCCGTTTTCCGTCAAAAATCTTCTAAGGAATCCATTTTCCGTCGAAAAACTTAAAAAAATCAATTTCTTTTGCATTTATTTTATTAATCCGTTTTCGACGAAATTCTTTTTCCATCGAAAAACTTCACAAAATCAATTTCTTTTGCATTTATTTTATTCATCCGTTTTCGACGGAATACATTTTCCGTCAAAAATCTTCGACGGAATCCATTTTCCGTCGAAAACTTCACAAAATCAATTTCTTTTGCATTTATTTTATTCATCCATTTTCGACGGAATCCGTTTTCCATAAAAAAACTTCGCAAAAAAAATTTCTTTTGAATTTATTTTATTCATCCATTTTCGACGGAATCCATTTTCCGTCAAAAAACTTCACAAAATCAATTTCTTTTGCATTTATTTTATTCATCCATTTTCAACGGAATCCATTTTCCGTCAAAAAACTTGACAATATGAATTTATTTTCCATTTATCTTATTCATCCGTTTTCGACGGAATTCATTTTCCGTCGAAAAACTTCACAAAATCAATTACTTTTTCATTTATTTTATTCATCCATTTTCGACAGAATTCATTTTCCTACAAAATTCTTCGACGGAATACATTTTCCGTCGAAAACTTCACAAAAACAATTTCTTTTGACGGCATGCGCGCGATGGAAGCATCCGGTAGCGCCATGTCCATCTCGCTAGGCATGGTCGATACCATCAAGAACCAGCTCTCTCCGCCGTCAATTCCTTTCACAACTTGTTCAGTCGTGATTCATCCGGGTGCCTCCACAAGATCAACGATGCACGTAAGGCAATAACAGCCGGGACCGGGGTAAGTCCCCAAAACGAACCGCCGCACATGCATCAACGATGCTAAATCATCGTCAAGTTACTATGGGAATTCGACCTCAATGCAACGGGACATGGGCCCGAGCGCATTGAGAAGGAATTCCCCCGAAACACGTCCCACTCAGGCAACTCGGCAGTCATCGCAATTATGTCCCCAAGGCATCAGGAATCGAGAGGGACGCACCGAATGGGCGACGTTCGGTTGTGGATGCGAAAGGAATCAAGCACCCACGTGGGATGCCCCGGGATCCATTGCTCTTGCGTCGTCGATGGCTGAACGAGCCACGCCACATTGTCGTGGGAACTCAACCTTAACACAGCGGGACATTGGTGCGCAAGACGTTGCTCCTAGCAAGCGTCAAAGGCCTAACCCACCTCCCTCGGTGATGTACACAATACCTAGGCCCCACAAGCATGGGAAGGAGATAGCAA